>JAGFZM010000425.1:52068-80731 GCA_017657215.1 Limnothrissa miodon | reverse complement strand
AGTGTGTGAGTGTGTGTGTGTATGTAGATGTATGTATATTTAAGTGTATGAGTGTGTGTGTGTGTGTGTGTGTGTGTGTGTGTGAATGGACATGCCAGTTACAGGTGTGTGTGTGTGTGTGTGTATGTATGTGTATTTAAGTGTGTGTGTGTATGCACATGTACTGTATGTATATTTAAGTGTGTGTCTGTGAGTGTGTGTGTGGACATGGCAGTTACAGGTCTGTAAGTGTGTGTGTATGAGTGAGAGAGAGCCTATGGCCTGATTAGCACAGACATGCCATCAAAGCAGCAGCATCCCAAGTTTCTCCTCCACTTCCTCCTCTCTCTCTCTCTCTCTCTCTCTCTCTCTCTCTCTCTCTCTCTCTGTGTGTGTGTGTTTTCAGACAAGTTTGTTATGCTTGGATGCATAGTATCATTTCTGCCACTTTCACCAGTAGACTTCAGTGTGACAGCCACAAGTGGCTCAATGACAAATTGCTTTTAATCCTCATTGATTGTGTTTTCAGCGCCTGTCTGTCAGAGCGCTCTCCCTTTGTGTCTGCACAGAGGCCCACACCACACACGCTAAAGGCAGCTTCCTATCCGCACCGCTGTCCTGATCTCTCTGTTGCTTTGGGTCATTTTTACTGGGAATTCTTCGGGCTGTATTATGCACTCATAAACAGACAGTGGCAGTAAAGGCCAGTACAACAGGATGCTGGGTGGTGCTGGGCAGGGACAGCTCTAGTGGATGTAGAGCATCTGTCCACTGGCTCCTGTGTCTTTAGGCAGGACTGTCAGACTGACAAGAGAAATATGCTGTCTCTCTGACCGTGTGTCAGGCGTCATGTAGTGTTATGTAATTCGAGCCCAGGGGTTGACTTAAGATTTAATAGCACATTAGCAATGAAAACATTGACACAACATAGACTGAATAGAGAACAGGTAACTAACACTAATTGAATGGCAAACAGTAAACGCATTTCCCTAAGCCTCATTTATGCAACATTGGTTAATGAATAACAGCAAAGCAAAGCAAACTGACATGAAAGCCCAGGGTCTTGGCTTTCATTTGAAACCAATTTTATGTTTTCAAGGGGTTTTCAAGTTATAAACTTTTGATGGTAGTAGGCCCTCTTGTTTACAAAAAGTCTCTATGGGAATTTACATAGGGGTCCCAATCAAAACGCATAAACATATTTTTCAAAAATGTATATTCAAAAATCATATTTTTGGTCTTTTTACTTCAATTTTTTTGTGTAACAGGTTGAGAGATGGAGTTAGGACTTAGATTTTTTTTATTTGGGGGCATCATATGGATGGTACCTTCATATCTTAGTTAGTTCATAGACATTTGAAATGAGCGGAAAAAAAACATAGTTCCAACCTCTATAACTCTGTGTCCATATGTCACAGAAACATACATATTCCTCTAGAAAAAACTTGAGGGTGTAACCTTTCCAATGGTATGAGGCACATCCCTGAGTCTAAAACTATGTAGGAACTGTCAAGCTTTCAATTTGGGTATGCCGTTGTTTTGAAAAAAAGGAAAAATGGCAGTGGATATCTGATGCACACACACATACACACACACACACACACACACACACATTTCATTGCTCGCTCTCTCTCTCTCTCTCTCTCTCTCTCTCTCGCTCTATTAATGCAGTCAGTGGGTTCCTGAATATATTCAGGCCATGAAAATACCTTCATGGTTACCTGCAGTGTGATGTCATGTAGTTTAACCACACATCAACAGACAGCAGGAAACTACAATGGACAAATAATAATATAGTATAATAATAATATAGAAAGACCATCCTTTACCCTTACTGTCTTAATGTAAAAAACAAGCAAAATATGAAATGTTAACTGTAACAGTAAAGAAAATATTACAACTTATACTAAGCTTGGTTATAGAATTTGAAAACATAAAAAAGTTAACAATTACATTTTACAGCATATTGTTCAGTATTGTAGCTATTTTTATAAGCATCATTTTTAATACATTAATCATCTCATAGGAGAGTTAAACTCATTGTTCAGACTATTGAGAATGTCACATTTAGACAGAGCCTTCTCCTCTCGAATTCTTTAAGCATGAAAATTAAAATGCTACAAAACCACAGCCGCTTGCAGTGTCAAGTGTTGTGCTGGCAAGGGTTGCACAATGTGCATGTTCGTACATCAAGGCTAACCACAGGTTTCAGTTCTGACAGTGTCATTATTTCAGTGGCCAAGTGATGAAAGTGCTTAAAAAGGCTGACATGAAGCCAGCCACTTCAGAATGTTCAGCAGTGAGGTGTTTCAGGGATATTTTTAAACCAAAATAAACATTCCAATAAAGCTTTATGACCTTATTCATCTAACAAACCAAGGACTTTAATGTGGATTCCCTTATAAAAAACATTTTCTGCAGAAATGCAGTGTGTGAGAAAAGTGCAATGACCTCTGTAAAATAAATTCTGTCTGGCTCTCTTGTTTTTTCTTTCTGTGCCTGAAAAAACTACCTGATGGGGGTGAGCAACATCTATTTTCTTGCTCACACAAAGGTCTAGAGTGACCGCGTAGCGCTCTAGAATCTTTGGTTTTTATTATGAAATCTTCAAATTGTCCCCATCACAAAATGAGAATCTTTATCTGAGTTCTATATGAAACTTTTTCATGTATGGAATATTAAATTACTGAAATAACTCTTTCTTTAAAATATATTTTTTAAAAACTACAAATCAAGACTTCAAATCCATTTTCTATATATTATTGACATAGCATACACCGCTTCAATCTCTCCTTTATGTATTATTGTATATAATATAAGGTATGCTTATATTATATTATATTATATTATATTATAATTTATTTTTATTTGGTCCACAATTCTAAGTGTTCTATATATGACTATATTATAAAAAATAAGATCCCCTGTCAATATGCAAAATTGATGTCCCACCAAACCATGTTCCACTACTGCTACACCACTGTTCACACATGCACAGCAATTTACATCCGACTGCTTAAAATACAGGCTAAAAAAAGTGTGTGTGTGTGTGTGTGTGTGTGTGTGTGTGTGTGTGTCTGTGTGTGCATGCGAAAGTCTCATTAGTCAGAGCAAAGTAGGGGTCTGTGGAAGTGTTGCCAGACGGCACAAAAGGAAAAGCTTCTGGTGCTGCAAGACTGAAGTTAAATAATGTCCATAGCAAGACTGAAGTTAAATAATGTCCATAGCAGATCCACACTGCTTGCAAAACCAGGGTGAGCGTGAAAACTAAACTGTGATGGATGGACTACTCTCACATCTTTTTCTCTCTTTTTTGTTTTGTTTGGAAAATATTTTAGACAGAAATTATTTTAAAAAAAAATCAAATCAAATGATCTTTCATGTCTTACTAATTCAGACTTAAATTGTATATAGCCTCTTGCTGCCAGAATTGACATGCTGTCGTGTGTATTTGTCATTTCATTTGTATATATAATCTGGCTAATTGCATATTATCATTGTTCCCACGAGTTCCTAAAAACAATGAACCTGGTCAATATGCTGTAATTAAATAAAATAAAGTTATATATTATATGAAGTTTAATAGTTAAATAAAATGTTGCAATCACTGGTATAAATGATGCTTCTAAAGCAACCAAAACTCAAATTAGACATCTTTTGCAGAATGTTTTTCATGATAAGATTAAGGCAATATTTAATGTCCCTAAGGGGCAATTAGTGAAGACAGTGAGCCTTTGATGAACAGAATGTGGTAGACTGAAGTTGAGCATCTTCGCTGAACGTATTGAGCCTCTACACTTCCACTGAAAGTTTCATATGGCCCAGTGTCCTCGCGATTCAAAATGAAATGTTTAGGCCTACACTGTGAGAAAGAAGAACAACTTGAAAGGGGCTTCAGGCACTAAAGCCAGGCTTGACCAGGCAGGAAGAGGAAAAGATGCTTTGCTAGTATACAGGAGCCAGGACGCTACGATTTCAAAAAGTGTAAAAAGTCAATTATCAAAAATAACCCTGTCTATTATTTACATAATGTATTTATATAAGGAGGCTATAACTGTCTGATGATGATGATGATAATTCTTATTATTAGTAGCCTAATTTACATTAACAATAATATCATAACCATAATTATACAATAATAATTGACAGACCCACTCTATTTACATAAATATATAAATAACAGCACACTTACCTACATTACATACATTATATTGGATATTAGTTATATTTATCAGTTTTTGAAGCCAAGGAGGTCTATTTAACATAGGCTTTTTAAGCTGCAGTGACCGCAATTTTTATTTTTATTTTTTGCATATCCCTGTCGAAATAACACAAAAATCTATCACTTTGTCTGAGGAATTAGAAAGGATTTATTTTTAGTTTGCTGCTCTCAATGTGTTAACGGAAAGACCTCTATGCACTGTAATTTCCTTTCCTTTCCATTGTTTTAGGCTGCTGTGTGAAACGTGGCCGTGGCACGGTAATAGGCGTGCAGCATAGGCCTACATGGTCCACAAATAGGTATTTTGTAAGAAATATCCTGTCACAAATCGGGGTGTGCCTTCAATTAAGACGTAATATTTATTCCGAATTATCTAATTTACTCTTTCGCCTGTCCTAGGTTACGCGTAATGTAACTTATTTGTAGTGTAGAAAGTTTCACTGTGAAATTTAAGCTATTATTATTATTAGGCCAATTAAGATTATGATTATTTTTAATATTATTACTTTTATTATTATTATTATTATTATTATTGCTGTTGTTGGTGGTATTGTTATTATTGTAATTACAACAATAGTTATTTTTGTTGCAAACGTTTAACTTGATGATCAGCATGACCGTAATTTAGCCTAGGCCTATATCAAGTCACGAAAAGTCACTGCTCGTAATGTGTGCGCGCATGAAATTAGGCCACCCACCCGTCATGTGTGTTCATGTACAAGACAAATGTCAAGATTTAATAGGCCCAAATTACATCAGTAGACATATCTGCGCATCACCCCAAAACATTCAATCAGCGCATCAAAGGCCTGGATGCCGCATCGGCGGTAGGCTATGTTATTCCGTCTGGTGCTCAAGCAAAGAACAGAGTTGTCACACATATTCGAAAATAATTTAACAAAAGCTGAAATGTTGCTAATTATCAAAACGCGAATTATTCTCTATGTGGTATGAATAACTTCATCATTGTACAAAAACGTTTGCACTAGGCCTACGCTATTGACTGTCTCAGTCAGACATGTCACCGTCAATACCTGCGCTTCACTAACAGGGAATCGATGTCGCTTTTTTCACATGCTTTTTGTCCCTTTCCTTCGATTAGGTAGCAGCTCGATATCTTTGTCATTCAGAGTAGTGACATCGTTGTCTCTTCCCTAGTCCCCCGCACTCATAAATATGCCTATAATCTGTCAATATCGCTCACGCAGTCGCTGAGTAAAAGAAAATGACCTCCCATAGGAACTCCCATTTCCACAGGTTTAATGACCGTTAAATCGTTGGAGAAAATGCATGTCAAGTAATATTTCTCAGCTTACTACCTAATCAATTCAGCAGTTCAGCGCTGCATTTGGGTTACACTTAGCCAAAGTGTCTTGTTATTGGAACCGTTTGAACACTTTACTGAACTTCGGTAGGCCTATTTGAACCAATTAGAGCAAGACATGCACATTAGAAGCACCACAAACTAAACGAGGAAAGGGCAGTGGCCTCTTGAGGATATTATAAAAAACTCACTCGTCTACTCAATAGCAATAAACAGACCTTTAATTTAGACACTGACCCGTAATCTTTGGTAAAGCAGTTCATAGGATTCAACAAAGATAAAAGTATTTCCCTTTGCGACTGATAAAACTCAGTGTTTTCACATAGAAGCCTTACACGACAGGCAATATCAGCCTACCACAAAAACAGTCAAGAGGTGGAACAGTACACAGTGATAGACAAACTAAATGGCAACTGTACGCTCAACCAGTATTGATAGGCTACAAATACACAAGTATCTAATCCCGCGATACACGTTTTCCATGATTCCATGATATTTCGTCACATCGTGTAGGATGCGTTCTACCTCCTAGGGCTGATCATCATGCGACGGGCATCTGAGAACGGACAAATGAGTGTGAACTTCAGCTAGAAGATACTGGAGATGGTGTAGATGGGCTGGAGAGAGACTTTTCCGACCCGTCGTCGCCCTTTCCTAGACTGCCCCCAGTGTTGCATGGGGATTTGGGGGGGATGCCCTCCTTCTCGCGCTTCTTTTGCTTCATGCGCCGATTTTGGAACCATATCTTCACCTGGGTCTCGTTCAGCTGAAGCGCTGCAGCGATTTCGACTCGCCTTGCACGTGTAAGGTACTTGTTGAAGTGGAACTCCTTCTCGAGCTCTGTGAGCTGTTTGGTGGTGAAATTGGTACGGACAGTATTGGGCTGGCCACTGAAGCCGAATTCCCCAGCTTTCCCTAAGGATATAATGATAGAAACAGAAAGCTGTTAATATACCATATTTTCTTTGGCCAGATCTACATCGCGTTAAATTAGCAGCACGCTCACCTGTCTTCGGCGGATTCCGTTTCACCCTCATCCAGTCAAAAGTCTGGGTGTTGAAAGCGCTCTCTGCCAGCGAGTTGCAACAAGCATCGTGGTGGCTTGTGTTCAAAGGCGACAAGGCGTTTGGGCAGCTTGCTGTCAAGAGGGCAATGCTCGGTTGCTCTTGACCATGTCCGCACGACGTATGCGGGGCGAACTGGAGAGGTCCGTGCAGATGTGTGCCGCCACCGCTGTAACCTTGCCGATGCGTTAGGTGGGGGTAATGCTGAACCACTGACGAGGATATGTTCCCGGAGTAAACGATGGGCGCGCACTGTGCAAGACCAACTGCAGTGTCTACTTCCTGGTTAAGGGTGTAATGGTTGTAACTTGAGCAAAAGCTCTGCGCGCCATAGCCAGCGTGGGTACCATAAGAAATGCTCAACGAGCCACTAGGAGACTGATAAGACCCAGACTGTTGTGCATGAAGCACAGGCCCCGTATCCGGAGATGTTCTTCCTGCAAGGAAGCGGTCTTCCCCGACACAGTTACTCACTGTAACAGCGCAGGACTGGAAAGTTGTAATTCCATGATCAGCGTGGAATGTTCTCACGGAGCACGCACCGCCACCATCGCCTCCACTCATTACTGAATAATCTAAGAACGTGCTCATGGTGGCATTGCATGAATGACACACTGACCGTCGAGGGAACCCAACTCTAATTAATGTCTGCACAATTGCGCGAGGTCGTATACTAAGTCAACGTTCGCCCTCGTTAATCACATAATGTTGGAATGAGACCTCGCAGGGATGATATGAATAAAATGTGACAGTCACGTGAGTCAGGTCAACCAGTGGGTGCCCGCCGCCGGTGCTCTCTTGACTGGATCGTGGGTGACAGAATGTCGTTAGCAAGGTATTTAAATTCCGTCCGTTCATCAATCACGTGTGTGGCCTCGACAATGTTGGTAGAGCAAATGGCAAGCTGATCACACACACTAGGCTAGAGTACGGTGGGCGCAGGGTGATCAGAATAGAGACTCCGGAGAATAGCCTGAAAGGACAATACACAACACAGCACTGCATCTTTCAGGTACAGATTTTTGATTACGTGAACGTCTGATTTCATGACAACACAGTGATTCAAGAAATACGCTCACAGCTGATTATGATAGTGAGCAATTTCTGACTTGTAAATAACGATGGTGTACGTGCCTTCAAACACAGTATATAATATTGATTACTTATATTATATTAGAGCGTTTAATCTAAGACTAATGAGTTTAATTCAAAGGAGAATTTAGGCAGATAGCCCATTGTATGCATGCTTGCGCGCATATGACAAGTCTAGTATGTTGCGTGTACTGGGACGAATCACACTGACTCTTGTATAGTGCTCTGGTTATGGGATGTAGGCGCCCAACTAAGCACATTTAGCCAGCTTCAGCCGTTGTCTATAACACATGCCATGTTCCCTGCTGCCTTCAGTCACCCTGTCAGATTTGCGCCAGTTTTCATGCATGGTACGATTTACTACAACACCAGGCAACGGCTGATAAGTTAAGATTTTTTGTGCATACATTTCATGCCGAACATAACACTGGACATAAACGCTTTGTTGGTGTTGGTATGGCGCCTCCTGGCGCCTTTATCAACCTTGTACTTGTGTCCTTATAGGATAAGGAATTTCCAAAAGAGTTTCAAAAAGGTTCAAACGAATAGCTAAACTGTAGTAAAGAAACATCTCACTAAAATATAATTCTACCATTTTCGTGATAGCTTTTGTTTGTTTGTTTTTTTTTTTGTCAAAAATCAATGTCCAAAAAATGGTCTATATGATCACAGATGATTTTCAATGTGGTAGGCTTACTCCATGCATTTATATGATTATAGAGGCCAGAATAAAGCTAATGTCACCCCCGTGTTTGAACTTTGTTATGTAACACTTATGTCTTTAGACAAACAGTGTGCTATCTAATGGTCGCCTTTATTTGACCACAGATAAAATGTTCTCGGAGTTAATTTTCTTTTATACGAATAGTGGGACCAAAGCGAGAAAAAAAGTTTAGGTCTGTATGCCAATATAACTAGGTATAAGGTAAGTATTTGTGTAAGGCCATCATGCGTCTATGTGTTGGATATATTTCTTGACTGACTATTGATATCCAACATAAGTGGTCAAAAAATTAGCATGAAAAAATGGTTTGGTGCGACGTTTTTTTTTAAACTCTCTGTTGTTGTCATAGGTGTTATTATAATTAACACAATGTAACCACTGCCCCACAACTATAGAGTTTAAAACGGCTCTAAAGACTTTAAAACCTTTAAATAATATTTTCAAAATCGTTTCGGTGGTCCATCAACTCGTAACAAGGTCGATAGTTGCAAGTTTGTCCAATCGGGTAGCTATCTGTAGTTCAAGTGAAACTACAATTGACTTGCCTTATGGGATGCGTCCGTTCCAATCTATGGAGGGTGCGATTTCCAAAATGTATTGGTGCCGCTTTAACTGCATGCAGGTGAAGCTGCACATATTTTTTCGTAAAATCGAATGCATTGGTTTACCTTTCATTTTTTATCACCTTGCTGGCTCACTCGGAACGAGCCCAGTCATCAAATGTTGAACACATGTGGCCACCGCCAACTGGATAAAACATTATAGGTTTTCTAAGTTGACCTGGAAATATTAGCCTACATTCAACACTATGTTTTCTTAACAATCCCCAATACTGGAGGTTTGGTCAGCTTGGATGCGTCCGTTCCAATCTATGGAGGGTGCGATTTCCAAAATGTCTTGGTGCCGCTTTAACTGCGTGCAGGTGATGCTGCACATATTTTTTCATAAAATCGAATGCATTGGTTTACCTTTCATTTTTTTCACCTTGCTGACTCACTCGGAACGAGCCCAGTCATCGAATGTCGAACACATGTGGCCACCACCAACTGGATATAACATTACAGGTTTTCTAAGTTGACCTGGAAATATTAGCCTACATTCAACACTATGTTTTCTTAACAATCCCCAATACTGGAAGTTTGGTCAGCTCGCCCTCTGGTCTAAAGTGCCACCGCTAGATGGCACATGTTGGTATTTGGAAACAGGCTTCAGTAGGTGACGAACACAAACTTTCTGCTATGTTGAACTTATATTTTTTTTGCACGCTCCGAAGCCAAGCAGGCCTGGACAAGAAAAACATGTCGCATTACACAGGTCACAATTGTCCTTGTGTTTTTCTTTGGCTGAAGCCTATCCAAAAAGATTGCTGATCGGTATGGGGTGCATGAGCGCAATGGTGAAGAGTTTAATTATCAAAATAGATTTACAGGACTCACGTAGAGGAGAACCTAAACCACAATCAGCATTACTATCTCCACCTACACAACTCTGCTCAGCTGTGGTATGTTAAGGCGACTAGGGGCAAGAGTGTGCTGGTTTCTTGCCGCTTCAGCTCTGCTATGCCAAACAATGGGACTTTGAAAGCTGTGCGCGATCAATCTTCCCAAAGGTCTGACAGCTCGGCACCCACAGAACATAAACTTTGAAATGCGGGAGGGCGAGAACCACAGAGCCACAGTGTATTTATACATATCAGTTTAGTGGACATAGCAGCGTTGCCTGGTGAGTAATTACATTTTTTTTATTATGTGCAGGCTTAAACAATTTTCATTAAATCTATAGCTAAAAACAACAACCAAATAATGCTCTATCAACACTAAAAACGTGAGACAATTTGCTTGAATGTTACTTCAAGCTAGATTTAGAAAAAAAAAAAAAAAAAAAAGATACATTTGACATGATCAGTCTTATGGATGTGCGTTGAGTATCGCGTGTGTGCGCTGTTTATTTGATAACATTAAATTCAATTTTATTATAATTACACATGGTTCAACTGGGTATGTGGAATACCAAATTTTCACAAAGAGAGGAATCTAGGCTACTGGAGTTGCGTGCTTTTATAGGGTATCCGATATCGATAGCACAGGTACATAGCCTACATCTTTCTCTTGAGTAAAACATTTTCACTTCATTTCGTCTTTGATTGTTGGTAAATAATCTTGGTGAATAATCTGAGCATCCTTTTAGCAAAGCGCTAAAACGATGCTCAGTCAGGACTAGGGAAAGAATCGGTGATTTTTATTCTAGAACACTAGATACGCTAACGTTACTTTATCTGTGTTCAACAGCTCTGTTCCTGCTCAAGACAGAAAGTAGGCCTACTGGATCGTCTCTTGAGGACACAGATGGCCTTTGCACCTACATGTAATCGCAAACCTGTGCATGACTTTGGATTAGACTCTTTTGGGTGTGTGTGTGTTACTCGTAGGATTTTAAAGCCAATATTTCAAACGTAATAATTGTCGACAGTAAATGCATTCCCTAAAACATGGCATTTATAGCCTATATATTTTTATATGAAAAATAATTCCCCGAAAGAGCAGCAAAAGCATAAATGGCATTTGCTGACAATCGGTTCAAGTATCCCGTTTCTTCACAATTAATTATACTATACACTTCATTAATTAGACTACGATTTATTCTGTGCAAAAGTGGATTGTGCTTCCTTTGTGCATTCCACAATATCAAGTGTACTGCAGCCTTTGCTTCAAACTAGGCATATTCTCTCAGAAAACTAAGCAAGACTCTTAAAGACAAACACAATATTAACGACAACAATATTTTAGCTTGAGTTAATATAAAGGTCAACTGACCGTTAACTTAAATGGTTTCCCCATCGTAGTTTATGCTGTCAGAGGGAAGTTGAAAGAGATTGGTCAATCCGGAAACTGGCGCGCCAGTGCTTGCCCCTTGGTCTAGGCCGTCTCCTTGACAACTTTCCTGTCCATGAGTCCATTTACTGTTTACCATATCATTATTTTCGGTGCACTTCTTCACATTTTCTGAGCACTGGGTATGAAGGGATGCGTAATTTCTCCGTGTAGGCGGACAAGACAAGGAGAAAGTGCATGCATTGGGAAGAGATTTAGTAAAAGTAGGAGATGGGACATTATACTGTAGGCCTACGTTGTGGTCAGTAGAATGCAATAAGTATTGATAGCCGCCTCCCCCAATGGCCGCACTCGAGGTTGAGGCCTTCGGCCTACAAGATGATTGTTCAGCAGGACAAGGTGCCATGCCTGCGTCCGGATGATCTTTCTTGTGCTTCATTCTACGATTCTGAAACCATATTTTTATTTGACGCTCTGTGAGGTTTAGCAGGTTTGCCATCTCCTTGCGCCGTGAACGGCAGAGGTAGTGACTGAAATGGAATTCCTTCTCCAGCTCGAGGAGCTGCGCGCTGGTATAGGCTGTTCGAGCTCGCTTAGAGCTGGAATCTCCGCATCTCTCGGCAGAACAGTTCTCCACTGCGGGATGAGAAGAATTTTCACGGGAAGTTATATATTTGAATGTATTTTATACCTGTTAGAATAGAGCTACGTTTATTTGTGTCATAACTTGGAGAAAATTGCAATTGATTAACATGAAGAGAAAGAGCTTGCTTCCTCTGTCGAAAAGCCCATTCAGGCCTACGCATGCATGGCGTTCCAGCCTGGTTAAATAATGCTCTTGGTGTTTAAAGTTACACATCTTCGATTCTTAGAAATTTAGCTAGAACACACTAATGTTAATCCCATCAGCAGAAGTGACACTGTGTATAAAAGTACTCAGATACTAATTTATCTTTATTCTGTAAAATTGTTGCATGCCAAAATCGGCCAATAAATTAAATGTATAACTGTTGCAAATGTTTTAATGTGATTTGTGTTTATCTGGGACATCATTCTTAAACTGATTTCAATAAAAATAAAACTTGTCCAATGTAGATGTGTGTAATATGTGTATGTAATGCATGTAATATTTATTATGAAGTGTAGCCTGCTGATCACCTGAGTGGTCACCGTGTGTTTTCCGTTTTATGTTCTGACGAGTCTCCTTCATCCAAGCGAAAACATGCGAGGCAGGCTTTTGTATGTCTTGCCCAATATCTTTAGGGACCGAGTTATTCCTTGAGCCAGACACCTGAGGGTCGAGAGACTGCCAGTGGAGCTTGCTCCGGAAGGCTGGGCGGGTGATGGAGGTCTGGCTATTTATACTGCAATGGCGAGAACCGGGAGTCGCGCAGTATTCAACGGCAGCGACCTGTGGGTTCATCTGTCCTCTGTCAACATAACTGGGACTATATTCAGACTGACTGCTGTTGCAAAAAGTGTCTTTTTGCATGTCTTTAATGTCTAGTATTAGCTGTCCATGAGAACTGTAGAGTCTTGGGTTGTCCAGTCTTATCTCTTCGTCAAGGCCTTCTTCGTGTGAATTCTACAGTGGAAGCAGAAAAGACGAGTGAGGTAAGAAACAAAAATGTTGTTCATAGGCCTTACAAGTGTGACCTGACAGCATGTACGTGTACGTAGACCTAATGAGCGCAAAAGTGTAATGATTCAAAATGAAAGGCAGGCACTAGCATACATCGAAATAATCTACAGAAAGTGACAGTTATGCGTAAAATAGCGCACACGAGAAGTTAGAGTGGCGGAATTTTAATCATACAATTGATGCCGACTGGAATCACCTGTATGCTATTATGCGATGGGTGTATTTTTAGTAAGTTAAACCTATGCCTCTGCATAAAAATATTCGATAATACCATATTTATCAGACTTCAAAGTTTCGATTTAATATTTATACAGCGCCGTTTTAAACGCCCGAAAGCATCAGCGGCTCAGCGACCTAACTGATGTTCTACATAAAATGTACAGTCATAGTTTACCACTCATACACTACACTTTGGTCCATGGTTACGACTAAGCATTATAATAACTCCAGATTCACACAATCAGACCATAAATTATAGTCTATTGTATGGCTGCACAGCAATCTGGCAGCCAGGCTGGCTAGACATTATGTCAAAGTCACATGGTGAGGTCGATCATTATTATCAGTATATGGAGTCTATTCTGATGCACGTTTTCTTCAGCTAAGTGAAGATGCCCGTGTCCCTGACACACCAGCATTCACAAAGCTATCATTCCGCGTAGTCCAAGATAGATGGGAGCAACCGGAGACCAAAGAAACCAGAAAAACCGGCGAGTCTCTGAGATTATCACAAGCCGGGGCACAATAATGGCTGCTATCCAAAGAAATTCCATGGCTGAATTGTGCTTAATTTGTAAGATATGTCTTATGTCATTTTTAAATATGAAATATCCCTCAATATATGCCTTATAAGCCAACGTACTCCATGGTGTTTTAAAAAGGTGCATATTACTGATACAACTGAAGAGAAACGAAAAGAGGGAAGGAGGAGAAACACCTACACTCTTTTAACAAAAGGACATAGTTGGGTATGTCCGTGCATGCGTGTCGCGAGCTAATAGCTCACGCACGAACTCTTCCTGAACTGGCATCTCGACATCAATGAGCGGTCATAAATCACTGGGACATCATCGCCTCTTTTTAAACTGTTGTTGGGAGAGGTTTTTTTCTTACCTTTCTTTTCTCCGACGAGTAAAGGGTAAGAGAACGGTGGAAACTTTTCTTCTTCAAAGCTTCTTCGAAGAAAACCGAAGTTTGTCCCAGGCCAAATGCCCGCACGTTACTTCTTTTACAGAGCACCCAATTCAAGGACGAAAGAGTGTGTGAGTTGCAAATAGCTCAGAAATTCCATTTCTTCATCTTCAGTAGAGGTCGAGGGCAGGGCTATCCTGTCCTTGTCATATCGCTCACTGAGTCTGTGTACGTCAAACTTATATCTCTCTCTTTCGCTATGTGTGTGTGTGTGTGTGCGTGCGTGCGTGTGTGTGTATGTGTGTTTGTGCGCGCCCGTGTGCGTGTGTGCGCGTGAGTATGTGTGTAAAAGAAATGAAGACAAAATAAACATACATGCACTCTCACAATTCAAAACAAGAAAGGTCATAAATGACACACACTCACACACACATTAAATGTCCGAGAAAAAGAAAACACAAAATTTGACCTGCTGGTGTGAAGTTTCTGATAGATCAAAATATTTGAATACTGAATTACAGTTACAGAATTGTGGAGGTCTAATGTGAGTCAGTAAGTGTACAAAAGCTTTTTCTATTACTAAACTATTTTCAACCGTTTGGTTGCAAGAATGTGTACCTTTGTAAGATTATGGGCTTATACAGGCCGTCTACAAATGGTTTAAAATTGTCCATTTGTATGTAATGGTTAAAATGTATTCTTTATTATTGCTTTTTTTATTTAGGCAATTAATTATGCATAGGGTACTTACTTTATGTGCATAGTCTGTTATATAACATAAATAATATCATATATCATAACATATTCTTCGTGTAACCGAGCAAACAATTGCCTAATAAAACACATTCTCCGTACACTTCTGTACTGTTACTGTTACTGTTATGTTTAGTCGTTTTTTTTTTATTAACATACAGGTGCGAGATTCACTGAGTTCGGTTTGTCAGTTTGGCCTAAAGGCTCAGATATATAGCCTACCGCTTCACTTCAACCCCCGCTGGTATAACTTGCAACACATTTTATGAATTTGCGCGATAATAGTCATTTGGCCTAGTATACCACCACTGCCTTAAAAATAAGCTTTCAATGGGCATGAATTATATATAAAACTGTCAAATTTTCATAAACAACAACAAGCATCAGCAGCAATGCTGTATTACAAGTGTAGCCTATATAATATACTATGATATAAGTGTATATAATATACTATGATATAATAATGTCAGAAAACTAAAATCAAAAGGATCGAACCTTGTGAAATGTATGAAGCGCACTGTCTTTATCGTGATTATGTAAGAGTAACCTATTCAGCTGTTCTTTAGATGTGGCGAAAAATGCCAGAAAAACTTGGAATTCTGTACCAAATATGTGCCTACTAGTCTTCCGGGTGATTTTTTTTATCGGCCTCTGAATTCTCGAAACCAGACAAATTTTGCGCAGGAGTCCTTGGTAGCCTATTTACGAGACAATAGTCACTCACGAACTCATCCGGAATGCAGCATGTGAAAACGGCTGCTGGTTACTCATCCGGAATGCAGCATGTAAAAACGGCTAATTAAAACCTTTTAATCAATTAACATGATGCAATTAAAGTAACGATGTGCCGGAGGGCTATGGAACAAGGACATTGTCTGTGCGAATAAGACCTTTGCGTTTTTTGCGAACCAAATGGTTTTGCCCACCGAAAATGATTTATTTAAACAGGATATCAGGTCCACTTATGGGCTTCTTGGGCCTAGAAACCAGTGTTGTAACAGATGAGCAGACATTAAATAAGTGCGCATGTCCCCAGCGCAAGTGTCACACACGGGGCAATACTGTTGAAGGGGTTCTTTTCGCACCCCTCTGTCATCGCGCACTCGGTTTGTTACGGGAAACAAATGGAGGCCTCGTCGTTTTTGTAGCGCCCTCACAATCATTGAGAGAGCTTGTCGTCGAGGGAGACCTGTTTCATGCTTGGTGGCGATCTCTCACTGTTGGTGCCATCCTCTCAGTTTGAAAGGGCATTATGGTGCAACATTACAATATTTTGGAAATTTCATTAAAATGAAAAATGGCCAGAGATTATACTTCATTCAGTAATGGTTGGAAATGGGTGGAACGTCCCCACCCTCGGAAACTCAGAGACAGTTAACTGAGTCAGCTAAAAGTATTTAGTTTTTACATTATATAGTTTTTACGATATATAGGCTACTGTTTTTTTATAATGTAATGCAGGAGTAAATGTTATGACACGACTCCAAACTGTTAGGCCTGTGTAAGCCAAATAGGCTAGTGTAAGAATCGTAAGCTTAAAAAAATTGTGCGTGTAGGACCTACAGTATAAGACTTACAATAAGATATTTTATACTTAATTAATTCAGACAAATTATGATTAGAAACAATTAAACATTTGCCAAAAATCTTTTTAAGTAAAGATATTTTATACCTAAAAATTAATTCAGACAAATTATGATTAGAAACAATTAAACATTTGCCTTATTTGTCTTTTAATTAGGGCTGCCATAATAATAATAATAATAATAATAGTAATAATAATAAAACGCATCACGTTTAATCTTAAGGCTACCTAATCCTTCGTCTAGTCGTAGGGAAACAAAACAAAATTCGGTAGTTGACAGGCCTATCCACATCAATGGTTGCATAACTAAGGGGAACGCTAAAGAAAATAAATGATTTTTAAAAAAAAAAAACTTTCAATGAAAAGAAATTCTCTAAACACAGTTTCAGGTGTGCAAATCAATCCCACAAATGCTGATTCACGCCTCCAAGATATGTCTAGTTGATCTATGCAAAAAGATTTGGTTTGGGAACCACGTAGTAGGAGGCCTACTTCTGTAAAGTGTTTTTTGGTTAAGAAGCCGCTGTTAGTTACTTTTCAGTCTTGCCACTCAATACAACCCAACTTGGTAGACTATTTATATACTAGCTTGTCGTTTTCATATGTGTAGCCTACACAAGTTGAATTAAAAACCGATAATGACAGGTGCCCTGCCTGTATTAACAAAGCAACATAACTGCACGCGCATTGTCAAGACGAATTTGCTGGCGCAGTAGCCTAACCTATGAAAAACACCTTTCCAGTATAGGCTCGTGGGCCTAGGCTACAAACACGTTTTAGGCAGTAATTCCTTTGAGATTTAAATCTTTTAATTCCCTATAAACCAAAATTACATTTGTGTACTGGATATGTATTTGTGCTGCAAAATATACACCGCCTAAACAATGTGAGTTTAAGTTCCAGTTTCAAGGCAAAGTAAGTTTATTTAGGATAGGCTTATATCGAGCATTTCATATACACAGACGCAGTCCAATGTGTAAATTGCGAACAAAATGACATAAATTGCCAATTTAATATGGCCTTGGCCTGAACCTTTATTAAAGTTAAAGGCCATATAAAATTGGCAATTTATGTCATTTTGTTGGCAATTTATGTTTGCATTAAACAAAAAAAATTACTCACAGAAAGCCTCCACACTGGGCTAATTAATGCAAACACAGCTAGCGCTGATGTTCATAGGCTACGTGGCCGTTTAGCTCTCTTGGATAACTCCGTCTACTTCCTCTCTTGAAGCGTGTGGGTGAGGTCTGCCTATTACATAATCGGTATAGATTTAGGACTGCCCCAAAAATCTACATATCACAAGATAATTAGATGTAGAGAAGATTTCAGAAGGCAAAGTGGATAAAGTAGGCTTTTAACAAGCAGAGACTAGACACATACTTACTGAGCACCACTCACAGGTCAGATGTGCGAAAATATGCTGTATTCTGACATGCTTTAACCTCTGTATTTTAAACCACAATAGTCTAGTAGACTTCTAAAAGCCTGATTAGTTTTCCTTCCACTGGTGGGCTAAAACAATAGGTAGCTCAACAGATTCTCAACAGATTTAAGTTTTCGCAAAACTTGCACTGCTGCGCTACTGGGATGGCGAGAGAGCAAACTTAACAAAACACCAAACAATTAACATAACTTAATGTTGTTCATGATCATTATTATTTTTTATTTTTACATCTAAAAGCGACATGGACATATTACTGTAGAAAGCTTGCTAGAGTGTTATTAGTATTGCTATAACATGTTTGTTAGTGTTTGATGCTAGTGATGGGAGTAACACTACCAAAACAAATGGTCTGATGAAAAGGATTCCGCAAATAGTGGCAAGATGTTGGTGTTCCTATTCCTATAATATCCCCTTTTCATAGACATTGATGTCAAATACATGTCACAATTCATATTTCGGACTTGAAATAAGAACAAAACCCTTGCATTCAAGTAATATAACGTGATTGAAAACAAAAAAAAAGAGATAGACAACAAAAGCTGTTTAAACTCCGCTCCATTTCCCCTGTTGTTACGATATTACTTTTCACCAGGTGAGGGCGCCCAAGTACGGTAGAGGACAGAGAGGGGGCTACAGTTACAGATGCATCAGCAGGCCACTTCATTGTATTCCTAGACAGTAACATAATTCCACAGTGAAACCATTTCTGGATTTATTAGCATAGATGGTCTCAATCCTGCTCTATGAAATCCCTGCCTGTTCCCTTCACACAGTAAACTTGTGGCTTACTAGGGCAGTCGTGACGTACTGGTTTAGGGCTTCGGGCTTGAAATTGAATGGTTTGATAATACATATAAACTGGGGACATACTTGATCAAATCTAGCCAGTAAACAGTAGACCCTGGCACTGATGTTGATCATCTTAATTTAATTCAATTCAATTTTATTTATACAGCGCCTTATAGAATAGTTATGTCTCATGGCTAATTTCTCTGTAATTGACAAAACTGTCATTTAGCCCTACTAGGAAGAATCCCTTGGGCAGATCCATCAGTTCAAGTGGCTTAACCAACAGCCTGGGGTCATGCAAAGGTTTGCTATTCGCAGTCACTCAGATAATCCCAATATATAATCCCATCTCATTAAAGGACAGTCGCACAATGGATTGTCATGTATTCTGGGCATTGTAGGGCCATAGAAAAGAAGACCCCCATGAAGTTGGATCAGTCAACACTTCAACATGAAAGCTCTAAGGGGGTGGTGGGGGGTATAGAGCCCCCTGCCAGCGTTCTTTGAATGGCTAAGCCCACTAAATCGAATATTTGATATTCAACATCACCACTATGTGCTACGATATTGATAGAACATACAGTACCTGCAATGGGCTAGCCCTCCCTCACTGTAGTTTCTATTCTCTTTGCGGGCATCCTTGTAACTGCAGACTGCTTGTAAGCTGTAGATCCAGCAGCAAGAAGAAAATGTAAACGAGGAAATTTAAAATCTAGAATCAAAGGTGTTGAGACTTTCCGCTAGTCAAATTGGAGGCTTATAAGGGATTTCCATGTTAAGAGGAGTATCTTAAATAGATGTGATTTCACTGATCCATGATGGGGATGGAAACCAAATTTGCCTACAGATACAGTAGGCAATGCTATACTATTATAACCATACTGAACACAGATATGAATCAGGCAGCAATGAGTGGCAGGTCTAGTCTACAGATGCATGAGCCTATACCAACAGCCCAAGAAATAACTCTCTAGGGTTTAGCCTAGAGTTATGGGTGACAGCAATAAGCAGCATTAATAAGACAGCCCAACAGAAACCTGATGTGAAAATCTGAAACAAAGTCGCGAGATGGGAGATGCCCTTTGGTTCAGTCCAATAACACACTCAAATGACATTCATGCAGGGTGCAAAACAAACATGTCAACAAGTCTCAACTGATTTGGATGGAGGCTGTTTTTGTCTGAGAGTCATTATGAGATCCACACTGTCAGTGTTCTCATTCTGCCATTGATACTTGATAGCCTACTTGATACTGACATTTTTTATTTCAGATTTGCAAATTGCCACCTTATTAAGCTAAATGACAAGACAAGCCAGAACAGAACAAGAACACAACTAATGAACATCTGCAAAATACATGTAGCTTACAGCTGCCTAAACAAGAATGTAAAATAATTTTAAACGTCCTGCTTCAGAATGGGCAGACTAGCATTTGAGCACAGAGTAAGATCATATTTCTCTCGTTTGTTCACACAAGGCTCTCTAGATTTCGAACGTCCAAAGGCTAAAACCTGCCTGAGCACTTAAATTGTTGACCCATTCCAGCTGCACTGCGTGTCCCAATCGTTTATCCATGTCGCATCGACGCGTGGCGTCATCGAGGTTTTTATGTACCATTCTCCTTAAAATGACAGGTCGAGAGAAGAGGGGGAGGGATGGTGATCCCACCCAGAGTGTTGCGTCGCGCTGTTCTCCCTTGCTACCACAGGGTCAACACGTCCGTCCTCCTCGCGCTGAGTCTAAAATCTGCTCCCACACCCGGCGGTTTAAGTCATTTACCCTAATAGATTTCTGCTGCGCGACTGAAATGGACAGCAAAAGGGATACTGTGCAGCGCACAGAGAATGGTCAGATTTTGGTGCGTGCCATATCCGGAGCAGAAATGACGGGAGATGCAGGAAGCCCCGTGCGTGAACCACAGCAAAACGCTTCCCAGGTGGGTTGCCCAAGTCCAAGATCACCATATTATTCAGAGAGCGGATCAGATGCCGTTATGATGGAGATTCCGAGGAATGGGAAATTTGGAGATACAAGGCCGGCAGGCAAACACTTAGCAGTCATCAGCGATAAACCGGAGCTTCCCAACAAAGAGCCAAGCAGTTCAAGCGAGGAGTCAGACTTCTACGAAGAAATAGATGTCAGCTGCACAGCTGACAGCATGGAGTACCCGGAAAAGCGAGGTAACCCACAGCGAGCTCTCTTTCCTACTAACCGCACAGCCTTTTTTATCAGATCCGCTGTTATTAGGGTAACCTGCATTCAGAATGATGCAGTCGCATTTCATTTTAACCAACTTAATTTTAACCTTTTCTTCTTATTATAATAATGATTATTATTAATAATCATTATTATTAATATTAACAACAATAATATGAGATCTAGTGTACTATTGTTGTTGACATGATTTTTTTTTATTTTTGTTCTGTATTATTATTATTATTATTATTATTATTATTACTATTAGGCTATTATTATTAGCCTAGTAGTAGTAGTAGTAGTAGCATGAGTATTGAAAGGCCTTCACTATAATTTGTGACGTGATTCAAGGTATCCAATTCCTTAATGGCTCTAGCAATAACCCCAAATAAATGCTCATTTATAATTTTCCTTGTTTAGCGAGACAGACTTCATTGACCTATATAGAGCAAGTTTGAAATGTCCTTGTTGATGAATATGTAATGCAAGGGGAATTTAAAAGTTAAAACATGTAACACGTTTGTGATGAATCACAAAGGATTACAGCTTTCTTGTCTCTCTGTAGGTCATGCTCATAATTCGATAACATTCGATGTAGGCTAGTGATGGGCCTTGATTAAGACGAAAGAAACAGCATGAGATGTTGTTGAAATATTTTAAATCCTGCTTATTGTAGCCTACTATTTATCTGATTTTGAAGCTAATTGTGCATGTGCTGCAGTTATGTGTATGTTTCACTGTATGTTTTCCATTTTATCGCAGGTAAAAATGTTGAAGTCACAAGCCACAATGCGGAAAATAGCTTGAACAATGGAAAGATGAACTCGAGCCCGAATGCATTACCTTATGGAGCCGACCAGATGCGACGGTACCGGACAGCCTTTACGCGGGAGCAGATCGCTAGACTGGAAAAAGAATTCTATCGAGAGAATTATGTATCAAGACCACGGAGATGCGAGCTCGCAGCTGCATTGAATCTACCAGAGACCACAATAAAAGTAGGCCTCAAATTTGAACGATCAAATGAAATCGTTTAGCCTGTTATCAGTAAGACTGGATTTGACTAATTTGAGTATAATGCCTGTCCTAGGATGAACCTAAACACATCATTTTGTCAAAAAAAAAAAAAAAAAAAACACAGGCTTTAACTGTAGCCTATATTCTTTCATAATTTTTGCTAAGGTTCGCGATCAGTCAGAAATGGTAGGCCTGCGCAAGCCAGCTTGATTCATATTCATTGGATTGTGCTACATAAAGTGATACCTGAATGTCTGCAACAATAAAAAGGCCTAGGTGAGATACATATTGCTAATAGCTTCTAATTGCCAGTTTCTTTTTTCAGGTATGGTTCCAAAACCGCCGAATGAAGGACAAACGACAGCGTCTGGCCATGACGTGGCCCCACCCGGCCGACCCAGCTTTTTACACTTATATGATGGGCCATGCTGCAACCACGGGTAATTTGCCGTATCCTTTCCCATCTCATCTGCCTCTTCCCTATTACGCACCCATCGGTGGAGTGGGAACGACTACTACCTCCCCCGCTTCCCCATTCGCCAATCCTTTACGTTCACTGGATAGCTTCCGAGTTCTCGCGCACCCCTACCCTAGACCCGAACTGTTCTGTTTCCGTCACCCAACAGTCTATTCTAGTACTGGCACAAGCCACGGACTTGGTCCTGCAGAGCCCCCCTGCTCTTGTCTGGCGTGTCATGGCACCAGTGGACAAACCAACGGACTTCAACAGCGACCTCGGAGTTTAGACTTCACTTGCTCCTCCACAAGCAGGACTGACAGCTTTCTTACATTTTCGCCTGCAGTTTTGAGCAAGTCAGCATCTGTTTCTCTGGACCAGAGAGAAGAAGTATCCCTGACAAGATAGAAACAGCAAATTTGTCTTCATAAACAGTTACTCCATGTACAACAACAAATAAACTGAGATTATCTGGAAAGCGCGAAAAAGAACATGGATACACAATTGTGCTCGCTTGCAGTTCGCGCGCGACATTTGAAATATCCACTAAACCTTCTGAAGCTATATAGGTTAATATAGACTAGAATGAAATGGAATATATTTCAGTATTATATCTAGAGATAACACAATAAATACATTTTCATGTAATAGGAACATACTTAGCCTATTTATATTTTATGAAATACAAGTGCAAATAATGTCTCGCATCAGTGAAATGTGATAAATGTAGCGAGCTGGTTATTATATTTGTGATTCCCCCTCCCTGAGTTGACCAGTTCCAGCAAATAAAGCATTGTTCGTATTCTTTTTTCATATGAACTACTCAAGTCTCATTAGGCCTTTCCTGAGAGGTGTATGGCCCGGATCCCTCCTTGTGTGTACGAGTGGGGATCATATCTGAATTTTGAGTTAATGCAAATGTGACTGTGGCTATTCGTGCAGTTGTCTGCTAAGGTGCTAACAAGGTGTCAAGGGAACGAAGAGCGACCTAGTTGAATGTCAGTTGTTACATCAGGAAAGATGAAGACTATGTTAGAGTGGGATTTTAGGGAAAAGAAGACAGGAAGATGTTAATTAGGCTACGGTGGCTTGATATGTACAGAGATCTGCCTCAACTGATTTGGCCTGATTAAAACCTTGCTCCAACAACGCACAGTTCCTTTAGGCTACACCAGTATCTTTCCTTAAATAATACTTTGGAAATAGGCTACCTACTTGTCAGTGTCAGGAGCAGATTCACAACATTTGCTCTGATAAGTAAATAAAAACGTATACAATAAATTTTAGATAATCACGGGCTGCTAAAGTTCAACTCAGATAATTTCATGATGGTCCAGTTTTTATATTTCTATATTATATAGGCTATTACATGATTAGATAAGAATTCATAGCTACTAAAATAATTACATACAAAACCATTGCCTTAAAATCCATTTCTGCAAATTCAATATCTCTCATGCGTAAAGGCATAAGGTTGACGAGGTGCCATGTTAAATGTATGTTATAATCAATTTTACGACGAGTCGCCACAATCACCCACAATATGAGATTGTTTTGGTAGAAGACTGATCGCAAATGGGTTTATGCGGGTATGCCCTTTTCATAAAGAGTTTATGAATCGTTACATTGCGCCTGTTTTGCACAAATAGGTTTGGTCTACCGACCCGAAATGTAATCGATAAATTATCCATCAATCAAAGAATGTTTTCTTTGCCCAGATTTTTGGATATTGGAGATCTCGTGTGCGACAGCGAGAGATAATACACATTATACATTTATTTATTTACATAGCCTATTTCACAAACAGCTGGCACCAGTCTGGGTCTTATAAAAATGCACAGAATTAAATTGTAAACGTGTTGAACACCCCCAAAAAACATCGTTTCTTGCAGTTTTTAAGGGATAAAATGCAACGCATCATATCTGTGTGAGTGTGTGTGTTTGTGTGGTGGGGGTGGGGGTATGTGTATGTGTGAATAAATATGCCACACCCAAATCATTTGGTCCATTTTAAAATCGCACACTAGAAGGACTCACCGTCACGCAACCCATCCTCCACAAAGCCCCAAACGGAGCATGCTGACCTCCCTTGATTGATAGACTTATTAACGGATGCTCTTGTCTGTGTCCTTGTTGATTTAAACGCATATGGTCTGAATAATAGTCATTTGAGAGATCCCAAATAGACTAGGTGCTGGTGAAGGATTTAGTGTAGTTAGTCTACCAGCATTCGGTTGTTTCATAAGGTGGGTGAAAATGACGAAGTAGGCCTGGGAATATTGATGGCTAAGGTATAAATTATAAATATAGGCTAGTGATTTAACAGTATAGCTGTTTATTGTCTATTGGTAACATAATGGAAAATCATGCATCTTGGTCAAAGACAAAGACTGTCATTCAGAATTAGCCCATGTAAATAGCAATACAACAAGAACCTTGTGGACACTTCTTAACCACAAAGAGATACAGAAGTTAAACTGACAGGCTGCACACATTACAATGTAGACTATATAATGTTACTGCCTGTGTTAAAATAAAGCAACTGTTTAACCAGTTGACTAATATAACAGTAAGGTATAAAGTCCCAGAATGTGGCGAGAGAAGAATTGGAGATGCAGAGATGCTTCTTAGCTCTGGTGTGTTGTCTCTGAGACTATTAGGGACTCCAGATATATTTGAGGTGTGAGGAGGGAGGGACGGGAGGGAGAGCTGCAGCGGGTGTGTGAGTGGCTTAATGATGATGAATGGGAGATTAATGCACACTTTCACCAAACAGTTGTAGGGTTCATCTGCTTAAACGTCCTTCCAAAAGCATTTAAAAAGCAGAGGCCACATTAAATCAATTGAGTGTGCAGAGCATGTTGATTTTCACTGGTGTCTTCATCAGCTTCATTTGTGCAGGGCAGGAGGTATTAGCAAACAGACATAAAGGAAACAGTATAAATGTTTAGAGGACTAGTCAAGAAATTTAATTTGTGTTCCATAACCTTTTTTTATTATCATACAAACATCCTTAAGATTATCACATGTTGTACACATATTCCATGAGAACAAGATGAATAGTGAACCATCCACCTAATCCAAGATGTCTTTTTCATCTGTTTTAGGAATTGAAATAGGCTTGACTTCCTAAACCAGCATAAAAGGACCTTAGGCACCTATACATATAGGTAAACAGTACACATTATGCACAGTGTCATATCTGCACCTAATAGTGGTGCTGTGTAGGCATATGTTGCAGAGCGCTTAGGGGGTTGTGAAAGGGGATGAAACTTCCAGCACGCCTGTCAGCAGACATTTAGCATCTTTACCGTCCGCCGGCAACAAAAATGCACCCAAAATCAATGTACCGTCGTGACGGCTCCAAATCCATCTCTCTCAGCATATCTGTCAGCGCTGCCGTGTATGGAAATATGATGTATAATAGATATAGTTCATCATTAACCAGCAAGTGGTGTCCTCTCTCTGACCTGCACCAAAACACAGCACATAACAGGAGGGGAGCCGTAGAGGGAGAGAGAGAGGGAGAGAGAGAACGAAAAAGAGTCAGAGAGAAGCAAAAAATGAGGGAGGACACAGATGGTACCTTATGTAGAGAAAGTGGAGAAAATATATAGCTATTACAGTACATCACGCCCGCCAGGTGTGCCTTAGCTTTACTTTCTCACAAACCTTTTCTGAGGAGGTTTCGTATGCTCACGTGTGAATGAAAGCTTGATGGTTGACTTGCCCTTCTGTTAGGCATGCATTTGTGCACATCTGAACATTCTAAGGTGGGTCTCTGTCCCTCCTTATTACCTTCCCTCATCCCTCTCTCCCCTCATCCCTCTCTCCCCTCCCTCAGTGTGTGGCTGGAGAAGAAATCTATACATGATCTCCACAGATGATGCTCAACACCTAATAGCGATACACACAACTAATTTTCCAACCCCCCAACAGACATCTGGAATCAGACACCAACCACCCCCCTCCACCCCCCAACTCCCAACCCCCCAACACACACACACACACACACACACACACACATACACACACAAGATATACACACACATCCATGGGCACAGAGACAGTGACTCCTTCACTTGTGGTAATTATGTAATTGATACTGAGGACCAATAAATGGCAAAAAAGTCTTAGTCCTATACTCAAAAGTACCACAGACAGACACACACACACACACACTGCACGTCTGAGTGCAGGCACCACACACACACATGCACAAGCAAACACACACCCCAAATTGTCTGGTTCTCACACTTCCCAAACTCTCCACCGCACACACAGCTTTTCCCCTCCTTCAGGCTTTCCCACACTGTTAGTCTTTGCTGAAAGACATCCAAATCATGCGACATTGTTTAAAATTATTTAATAAGCACTCTCTTTTATGGACCAGACAGTCCATTTTTTTATGACCAAACATGTAGCCAAATGCTCTGCTGTGTTGAGCATCTCTCTTCACAGAATTTGTTTTCTGCAGTACAGTAACTGGCCTTCATTCTCCTGAGGCTGTATGATATCACACGTTTGAGCAACCATTGGGACACTTCAAAATGTGTATGTCCTTAAAAGTTACTCTCAGTTTCACCAATGAAGCTGGAGCTGATTTGCCAGATGACATTGAATTCTTTCACCCCAAATCACTTGCTAATGCTAAACCTGTTTGAATGCTATCTAAATCATATGGTTTACTAACACTGAAAGCATTAAGAAAAAAATAGACACAACACTGGTATGATTGAAAATGAAATTATAACCTAACGCTGTTTCAGCAAAATAGTTTCAGTCTTTAAATGTATGAGATGGTTACAGTGACCTGGACCTTAAATCATCAAAAACCTATTATCCAAATTCATACTGATCATTGTGTCCATGAATCAAGGCCTGCACTCTATTTTAAGATGTTTTTGTAAAGCTTTGAGTTTGAGATCAGAATGACCACGCATTTGACCACCAGACTCATCAGTTTATCTTTGACTTCAACAGAATATATGTATGGATTACCACAAAGTTTTACATCTTGATCACCAACATTTTTAAATTCCAACAACTGTATTTAAAATTCTCTCAATCTACTGAGAAATGAGATATTTTCAGGCATAGTTAAATAACATGGTCAGGCACTGAGCACTGAATCTGCCTGGATGTACAGGAAGGGCCCTTGCAATGGCCCATGAGGCCAATGACACTGAGGCCATTAGACCAGCAGAAGCCTGAAACTGGTGGAGCAGATTGCCCTGAGATGAATGAAACCAAGAGGTAAGATGGCTGTGGAAGGCAAATAAAAACCATGATAAAAGTGTGTAGGAGAACAGCAAAGAGAGATGATTAAACTGGCTGGGGGAGGAGGGAACAGCAGTCTATTGATTTGGGAAAGAGAGATGCAAAGAGGTATGTTCTCTGAGAGGCTGAGTAGGAGAGATGGAACAAATGAAGCTCTATACAGATACAGTAGGTGAACATGATGTTCTGGGGGAGAGAGTGCAGGGGTTATTCCACAAATGACAGGGAGTGAGACACACATCATTTGAGATCAGGACTAGAGAAGAGCAGAAAAGAAAGAGTTCTACTGAAATTCAGTGTAAGATGTTAACACAAGAGTGTATACTGCATATTTATTGGTACCTCTGCTAATATTGTTTTGTGAATGGAATATCAGCTTTGGTGTAAGGTTCTGATAAGTTTATAAGGAGAAATGCAGGAAGCCATGTTTAAAGCCTTGATGTACACCA
Source organism: Limnothrissa miodon (assembly GCA_017657215.1). Taxonomy (NCBI): domain Eukaryota; kingdom Metazoa; phylum Chordata; class Actinopteri; order Clupeiformes; family Clupeidae; genus Limnothrissa; species Limnothrissa miodon. The sequence continues at coordinate 52,749 of JAGFZM010000425.1, read as the reverse complement.
CATTAAGTCAAAGAGAAAGTGGCACAATGTAGGAGGAAATTCCCTTTTCATGATTGTTTTGAGATAAAAGGTGCCATTTACTGGTAAGGGAGTTCATATAACAGACATGCTAACCTGTAACAATAGTGTTGGGGTAATATTAGGTGTCTTATACATACAGCGACACACATACAGAGATGCATAAAGTTCTGGAGTAGAGGAGTGGAGAAGTGCAAGTGCTATATCAAAAAACTGACTTGAGTAGAAGTTGATGTGTTCTTTAAACATAATACTTAAAGCCACTATGTGTAGGATTTATCTTCTATTTATCTTCGTCTTTTATTAAAAATGCATTTTTTATTTTAAAAATATATTGTAAAACGATGGTAATTACCTCCATTAATAAATTGTAGTGTTCCCGTAAACTTGGTAATTTCCATTTTTATGTAGATGTGGCTGGGTACCAAATGAGAATATCCATTTTGCGCCGCCATTTTCAAAATGAGGACCATTGGAAATGAGGACCGTGGGAAGGGAAGGGCTAATAAATTTTATTCAAACGTGTGCAGTATACCACTTCGCCGATAGATGGGAGAAATTCTCATACGAAAAAAATAAAACTTATACATGGTGGGTTTAAAGCAACACGCCACCGTACTTCAGTATTGAAATATGTTCTTCCCCTAACTTAGACAAGTTGAT
>JAGFZM010000425.1:24843-37272 GCA_017657215.1 Limnothrissa miodon | reverse complement strand
GGCCCTGAGGTTAGTTTACCTCTATGCCAGATAAACAGCGCCTCTTCACAGCACACCTAACACTGAGCCAGTGAGTCACTCTGGAGTAGCCATGGGATGAGTTTGCCAACGTGCAACTCATGTGTAAGTGTGTGTGTGTGTGTGTGTGTGTGTGTAAGGACAGATAATCTTTCTCAGGGTTATAAAGTGGTCTTAAAAGGACTACATGCTACACACACTAATAAACCCTTTATAAGCTCAGTCTCAGATGGCAGCTCGACAGCCATGAAGACGCCCGTCTGCAAACAATGTTAGTTTTGTGTGCGCTAGTGTGTGTGTGTGTGTGTGTGTGTGTGTGTGTGTGTGTGTGTGTGTGTACCAAATACTTGATGTAATCATCAAAGCCAAATAATTCAAATCGACCCATTTTAAACAAAACAGTCTTAATGGTCTAACTTGGATAAGGACTGTGGTTGAAAACCCAGCAGTGTATACATGTGAGACACTCACTCACTGTTTCACACTCATAACCCACAGCTACCCCTTTTGTTTATCTGTTCAGTGCCTCTTCAGTAACAGTAGTGTTACAAGTCTTTGATAACTTCATTCATAATGCGCTATGTGAACCCAACCTTGCCTGGAATACACATATACTAGCGGTGGTAGATGATTTAGAAATGCTCCGCAGAGCTTCAGCAGCTGACCGCTCAGGTTTGGTTGGACCAATCACAGTGCTCCTTGTAGAGTTGCTATGTACCCTAGTATGTACCCTAGTATGTACCCTAGTAATAACTGACTCAATCCTAACTCTACAGTGCAGAAGCATTGCCTGGTCAGAGTCAGCTGTTTGGATGTTATAGTCTGGTATATCAAGCTAAACACATCCTAAAATGAAATATGAATATACATTTTTTTTTTTGTTTTGGATTCCAAAAGTGGCTCTTGATGGATGCTGGGCCTGCAGTGGCTTAGTGTGAGGTTGGGCCCAACCGTGCCGCTGGGCTACAGCTTGCACAATCAGTTAAGTCAACAAAGTGAATCCAGATTTCACTGTTCAATTTGTTGACTACGGTAGAAGCATTACAGATCACAACCAAATTCTAAACAGATTAGAAGTTCTAACTTAATGTTCTAAACGGCATAATTCATTGGTGCCCCATTCCTCCACTGCTGCATTAGTGTTAAAGTGTTTAGTACATGTGGGAGTAGATATGGACTAGTGGTAGAACATCTACTTTCATCTGCCATGTCTCTCCTCATGGCCTGGTTATGCTGTGCTTTCTGCTGCAACACTGCCCCCCTGCTACCATGGAAAGCAATAGCAGGTGTAAAAGTGCAGTGCAATGCAAGTACAGCGATGACCTCTAGACATCACATGTCCTGGGGATTTACTTGATTGGCTTTAAGTCATTCTCTTATGCACTGAAACAAATACTGTACAAGTTATGATATTTTTAAAAGATGACCTAATGTATATGGCAGAGCAATGAAAATAGCAACATATTAGTTGACCCAGGTTAAACTCCTGAATACAATATCTCTTTTCCTTTGGGAAAATGGCATCTGTTAAATGCAATTAAAGAATGTATTATTCTCTTTGGCACCTGAATTGATGTGTTGAGCCATGTGATTAAGCGGTGAGCTTTACCTAGAGCATATGTGTCAAACTCAAGGCCCAAAAGCGTGCTTTGACCAACAACGCCTGTCAAATATGATACCCGCGAAGTGACAGTATACTCTTTTCCGCCACTACGCGGTAGTGTTTCCACATCAATGCTAACGAGTGAAATTGAGAGATAAGTAATGATCCCAAAATGTCCAGGAAGCAAAAAGTTGCAGACGGAAGACTGTTTCAAGAAAGATGGGAAGGGGGGCACTGTGGCTCAGTGAGCTAAGACATCATACCATGAATCCGGCGACCCGGGTTCGAGTCTGACCCGAGGTCCTTTGCCGATCCTACCATCTCTCTCTCTCCCACTTACTTCCTGTCAATCTCCACTGTCCTATCAAAATAAAGGCAAAAAGCTCAAAAAAAAAATTATTAAAAAAGTATAAAAAAAAAAAAGAAAGAAAGATGGGAAGGTGAATACTGGTTTGTGCTTCAAGGAGAAAGACCGGTATGTCTTTTGTGTTACGAGGCGGTGTGTATTGTCAAGTAATACAGTCTGCGTCGGCATTTTGACCCCAAACACGGAGCTAAGTACTGCAAAGCTAGCCTTCAAGAAAAGCAACAAATTGCCCAAAAATTAAAAGGCAAACTGCGGTTTATTTTACATTTCATTCAATTACATTTAGTTACATTTATAAGTTACATCTGGCCCTTTAAGGACAGCCATTATGCTGATGTGGCCCTCTGTGAAAATGAGTTTGACACCCCTGACCTAGAGGCTGTTCCCTCTCCCTCCCTCTCACCTCCAGACACTGGGGCATCCATGAACACAGCTCCCATCTTCTCTGCAGCTACAGCCATCTCTTTAGACACAGAGGGGTCAATGGTGCTCGAGTCAATCAGCAGCGTTCCTTTCTTCACTCGCCTGACAGGAGGTCAGGTACACACGCACACACACACAGAGAGAGAGAGAGAGACAGAGAGAGAATGTAAAATATCATGATTTGAGAGAGCAACAGTAGCATTGTATAGTATTTGAAAGCTTACTTGAGGATTCCGTTTGGGCCTGTGTAGACCTCAATAACATTGGGACTGGATGGCAGCATGGTGATGATGCGGTCAGCTTTATCTGCTACCTCTGCTGGGCTGTCCAGGATCTGATGACATTCACAAGTACATGGACATGTTTAGCTTCTAACCAAAACATTCTGCATCACAGAATTTGCCAACAAAATCAGTTCAATCAAGGAATACATTTTGCGAAGTGAAGTGCTAAAAAAGAATTTCCAGGTTTCTGAAAATAAGGTAATAAGGAATGCCATCATGAATGAATTTGTGAAATCCTGAGTTCACATAATAATTTCTTTTGGACATTAGATTTGTTGTTACCGTAGTAACTGCCTGAGGATCCTGGAGGAGACAGCCACCCATGTCTCTGATCAGACCCCTGTCTGTTGCGTACAAATCTCAACCTTTGGCTACATTAAAGGGATAGTTCGGTTTTTAACACATTAAGCCCCTTTCACAGGTTGTCTAAAATGCAATAAAGTGGTTGACGTCGAAATTTTGACAATTGCTTCTGTCTCGGCTATTTGGGAAATGTAGAATCGCCTCTGCCTGCCTTCAAAATGGCTAGCAATGGGCATGTGTTGTTTCTATCCTTAAAACACTGGTTTTAAAACCAAGTGGTTAGTGGTGCTCAATAATGTTCCTAAACATGTATCGTAGCGAAATAAAGCTTCCGTCACGTTTTATTTGGCACTTTGTTTGTATGAAGGAGCAAATAGATCCCTATGGGACTTACAAAATGGCAAATAAAACATGACAGAAACTGTATTTTGCTACGATAGTTGGGTTGGAACATCAGCAAACGGCACTAATCACTCCACGAGTAGCACTTTTTTTAAAACCAGTGTTTTAAGGATAGAAACAACACATGCCCATTGCTAGCCATTTTAAAGGCAGGCAGAGGCAATTCTATATTTCCCAAATAGCCGAGACAGGAGCAATCATCAAGATTTTGGTGTCAACCACTTTATTTCATTTTAGACAACCTGTGAAAGGGGCTCTATGTGTCAAAAACCGAACTACCCCTAATGGATTTTTTTCACAACTAGATATGGGTTTACTTAATTTGCCACAATGCGTTTTTATTAAAATTTTTCACAGGTCCTGGCAATTTTGGATACAGAACTGTACAATGGAAAAATATGCATTACAAACATGGACAGCAAGTAAACAAAGCTGATTGTGAATATGAGGCCAACATTCCTCTTGTTAACAAGCATATCATGTTTTGTAGGATTTAACCCAATCAAAAGTTTGTTCTGTAGCAGCCTTACTAATCAGGTGGCCAATATGTTGCATATGGAAGTGCAAGTTGTCGGATATATTAGGAAGCAAATGTTACAGAACACTGGAACTCTGATAACAGGACAACCAGCCGGTGAAAACCCAGCTGGAATGAAACATGAAAAAGCCAAACCTGAGCCTAAACAAGTAGATATGGCTCAACTCGCATCACAGTGAAAAAGTGGTGATTTAATCATAGACCATGGGTGTAAAAAAACATCTCACTTTGACACAGGAGATATGTTTGTCTTATGCAAGTAAAACAGAATGCGATGGACATTCACAAATGTGCATTCAAAGCCTATGAGTACCTCCTTACCCTCAACACAGAGCTAAGTGCTTACAGTATGGTGTGATATGTAACACTGGTGTCCCGGGAACAATAGATTTGAGTAAGTGTTAGGGCTGGGCGATTAACCGATAAGTATTCGAAATCGACATTCAGAACCTATAATCGATCAAATTTTTCCAGAAAAAAATTTCAATTATTTTCCCTTTTAAAACACTACCGCGTCTGGAGTCACGTGACCCTGCTCCATTATGCTATTCCGCCGACATTTCAATCATGGAGAGCTTAAACACTGAGACAACTGAGCTACAAGAGAAGCTTGTACCAAAGAAAACATTGATGTTCAATAAATTATCATAGATAGTAGATGATGCGTTTCCATCCATTATTTTAAAATCAAGTAATGCACCATTCATTCAAAAATCTCTCACTAGTAATATGTCAGCATAACTGTACAAAACCTGCCAGTGAACTATGAGGGCAAAAAAAAATTCTATTCAAAAGTTCAATTAATCAAGATTTTGATTTTAGGCCACATCACCCAGCCCTAGTAAGCCACAGCCATCCCTCTCTCAAGGTCTCTGTTGAAGTTTGTGCCTAGATGACATGTAGTGCACACACTGACTGGTACATCTAATACACTTCTCATACTGGTTTTGTAAAAGATTTCTTTTTAAAATCTTCAACTAAATCAAGTGCTGCTGCTTCCTACAGTTTACCAGAGATTCACGAACACTGCAGCACAGACAAAAATACACCATTCAGGACAACACATCAACTTTAAAAATAAAACAGGTTACCTGTGCACCTTGGTCCTGCAATTCTTTACAGGATTCCGGAAAATTATCAGTTGCGATAACTGGATATCCATTCTTCAGCAGATTTCTGGCCATTGGTGTTCCCATATTTCCCAATCCAATGAAGCCAACAGGAGTCTTGGAGGCCATGGACCTGGAGAAATCTACACACATAAACAACACTAAAAGTTATGAAGAAATCCAAGACTTACAAAATACAAGGTTCAAGCCCTTTACTGTGAACTAATCATTTCAAAAACTCATTTTTGGGAAATAAGTACACCACTGTCCAGAAAACAGTATGTTAGACTCTCATTGTCATGTAAACATGATCAGCATAATTAATTACATGTGTGCTGCAAGAGTGTAATTAAGGTTACCACCAGTCTATAACGTTGACACATATCACAAGAGGCTGTAGCTTACATACCACCCCCTCGGTCTACGGTATTACTAATTTTGATAACCCCACTCTGACTCTGGCAGTCACGTTACTTCTCAGGTGTTCTCAGGACACGTTAGTCTGTAATTTTAACACATTTTGTGACGTGCATATTATGCTAATAATGTTTATGCATGCAGTAAATTACCAAGTGAGAAGTAGGCATGTTTACTGCACCGGCGCAACGAATTCCAAGATCCCCTGAACAAGGCAGCCATGCTTGTTTCCTTGACCCCAGTGCTGCTCCTCTGAAGTTTTAAAAGGCTGCAAAAAGAATGCACTAGACTTCCGTTTGCTTAGAATTCTGGGAGAATGATCGTATGGAATGTTAAGTACAATATACCACATTAAAAGTCCTGCGACACGCAGACATTATGAGGTGTGTGATGAGCCCAGAGTCATGCATCCAATTGTAACACCAATAATTTTCAATTAATTTTTATGTGTGAGTTTTTCATCTAGTATGAGCTAAACGTATAAAATGATCAGGAGGTAATTAGGCATAGGGACATTTACGTTATTGTTGTAGCGAAAACCTTGCAACCGGAAGTTGTTAGTTGTAGCTAGTTTCTTTTTACTGTTCAAAGAGGAACGCGGGAAATATGCGTAAGGCTTAGTTTATTCATTCATAGATTTCATTGTTCGGAATAATCTAGTTGCATTTATGACTTTGTCTTTTACCTATGTAAACTATAATTGGTGAATACAGGCTAGAAATTATGTAAAATGAACCGTCTTGGTTAGGATTCTCCCTGTTCCTTTTTAGAGATGTTGTTGACATAGCATAGCTAACGTTGACTACGCAATATTATACAACGTTTATGATTGCAGGATGAATTGAAGTTATGAAGTGCAAAATAATACCCTTACACATACAATGTGTGATCAACAGCACTGTGAGTAACGTTACAACATATCTAACGTTATCTATTTATAGAGCGCGAAGAAGTTACCCCTCCTCGGCGACGGTCGGCAAGGCTTTCCGCACCGGAGGAGAAACCTGCCGTAGTGAGTTCATCTATAGGACTATGGTTCAGAAAAAAAATAATTTGGTGGCTATATAGTGTTAGAGGTTTAGATATTTGATGTAGACATCATATTCGGATATCTTGTTGACTATGTCCAATCTCTACATTACCTTTCCACAGAGAAAAACCTTTACCGTTAGGAAGATTGTGGCACGGAAAACACAGGTATGATGTAGACTATTGTGATATTACGATATTGTGATATAACAACAATAACAATAATATTAAAACTTGGCATGATTCTATGATTGACCATCCACTTCTGCTGCACTTCTATCATGTGTTTTTGTAGCCTTCCTGAAAATGGCCATTACAATATCCTTTTGTCATAGATGTACATAGGCTTTGTAATCACCATGATCTTTATATTCTTGCAGGCTTCAGAAGTTAACAAGGAGAATGTTGAAAGGCTATCAAGTGTACCTGACAAGAGGCCAAAGGTATCTACCCCAACACCAGTAGAGCCCCCTCTTCCCAGGCCCACCATCCTGTCACCAATCCTGCCCACCCGTAGCGTCTCCCCACCACCCTCCACCACAGAGCAGTCACAGGATGAGGTGTGGAGCCAGAAGGTGCGGCGCTCGTACAGCCGCCTGAGCGGAGATGCTTCCTTTAGCAGCCCCCGGCAGCAGGCTTCCAGCTCACCTGTGGGCTCACGCCGGGAAACCCTGTTTGGATTTGAGAAGATGCCAACACCCAAAGTGATGCGCTCCATGTCTCTATCAGCCTCGGCGCCCCAGGCCTCCTCCTCGCTGTGTGGAGTGACGCTAAACCTGTCACAAATAGAGGACAGCCTGAATAACTCGCAAGAACCAGACCATAACATCCCAGGCGTGGCCATGCCGAAGAAACAGTCCAAGAAGAAGAGAGTACAGCCGATTAAAGTAAGTTATTTGCAGCTTACTTGTGAACTAGGTGTCTATTCAGAGCTGTTTTGCCCCAGGTTCTCATACACGCATCCTGTGTGGTACAGGAGTTCTTTTCCATTCACTATACATGTAATGCGTGAAGCATTTATGAATTGTATTTTGAGATTGGCCAAAAGTCTTTGTGCATGATGAGCGAATGAAGGCCTACTTGACTGAAAGACTAGATGTAGACGTAGGAAATGATGTTTGGAGTTTTCATTCATGGCCAAACTACATTTGGGAAATCCATGGCCTACTGGTTAGGGCTTCGGGATTGGTCCCAAACCAGTAGGAAGAATGTTGGCGAAGGCAATGGTTGAGCACTATTCTCACAGGCCCACATGATGTGCAGATGGTGCAGCACCTCACTTTATGCACCTTACTGTGTGCTTTGTATTTTTCCCTAAACACGACTGGGATAGATGCAGAGACCATATTTTCCAGACAATACTTACAGTGTAAATATAGTCGACCATGTCCCCCAATCCATTAACGTTTTTTTCTGATAATAGCTTTACAATGATGTGGTCGATGATCATGTAAGACACACGTACCAAATTCTGTGCTTATTATTGTTGTCTGGACATTTTTAAAAGTTGGCCATTGTTATTTGTTTTACAAACCATTTCCTGAGATTTGGGGGGGGGGCACCCAATTTAGGGTGACTTAAGATCTGTCAAGGTGTACCAAATTATTATTTTTATTATCATCATCATCACCATCATCATCTTTTCTGTTAAAGAGGGACAGTGTACCATAATTAACATTTTACAAAGAAAATGTACCCAATTATAGCCAAAAGGCTCATTTCTATTTATCGTGCCATTTGTAGCATGACAATGTTACCTGGCATTTAAAACATCACATTACAACAAAGGATAATTTTATTTTAAATGGTCTATATGAATTGGACTCTTGAGTAGCCAGGCCAGGGGAAAACTGAAACCTATAGTAGTTTTCCTGTAAGGCGTCACACAGTCTCTTCTAGCATGATCTGAGGGGAGGTAGAGCTGGTCTTTGTTGGATGTAATGCAATAGATAACAGTTTTTAAAAATAGTCAGATTATTCCATCTTAGAAACCTTAGAAGTATTCTGCAGTGATGGAAGGATGTGTGTTTTTATCTAGACTTTTGAGAGCTTGTTTGTATAACAATGTTATTGGCTTTAGACTAATGGAGTTTGCAGTGGCTAGTGGGTAGACTGTAATTAGTATGGGATTTTATGAGAGAGAATATGCATTTTTGCAGTTTCTGGTAAAAATTTAATGGATCAAATTTATAAATTGATTAAAATGTATAATTTTATTCACCTTTTTACAATTTCTTTAAAAGTCTGGATGCTGTCTAAAATAATGCTCAAATAAAGTATTTATAATTGCTTGAATTTTCTGTCCTGAGATGAAAAACATCATGTTCTGTGTGAAGGTTTCTAGTTTTGTCAAAAAACGGTTTTAGAAGTGCTAAGTTCTAAATGATAGTTATTTAACCAATTTGAAACGTTTTACCATAACCGTTGTAAGCTGTGCCGCAGCATCAAAATGATTACCTTTAGTAAGTATATATGTATTCTCAAAAGTTTATATGGAGACGTAACGTCAAACTCAGAGAGGAGCGATTCATACTGTAGCAGTGTGATTTTCCTCTATGTTGGTCAGTGTTCAATTCTTTTTGATAATATCCAACAATAAATCTAATTCATTTTGAATCATGGCAACAATGGAAATATGTTAAATCTGTGCCTATTATAAGATTTTGTTATCGATTCATATTGTGCAAACCTACCATGCTTTACCAAAATACTGACTTGATAGTGGTTAAACTGAATAAAGGAAGGAACACGCCATCAAATAATAAACAATAATAATAAAAATAACAATAATTTTTTTTTTTTTTTCCTGTTTTTCCCAAACAGATATCCGAATTAGATGACCTGGCGGCCAAGATGAATGCAGAGTTTGCAGAGGCAGAAAGCTTTGAGCTGGTGGTGGAGTAGTTGGATTACCATTAAAGGAGATTTGAGATAAAATGCCACACTCTTGCAACATCTCATAGAGCACCTTTAAGTAATTTTTACATTACTTTACATGTTAGGATCTAATGTGTCTTTGCAAACCCATCAATGATTAATGTACAGAAATCATTATATGTATGATCAGTATCTTTTTCATTTGTGTCGTAGCTCTATGCTACTTTTTCTCATTTATATTTCTCTCATTCCTATTTTCTGCCCTATTTTATTTTTCAAAATGTTCACATTATGTCGAGATTTATTGATGACCTTCAATAAATATCCTACATTGTTAAACAATTGTTCACTGTGTAATATTTCTCTGTGGTATATGGATGGCTCAGAAACCAGTTTTAAAATCTGTCTTATAAAATCACTACACAGCATGAAGCTGGCAGGAGAACTAGCGTAATATGTATCAGTAACAAACATGATTGCTGCAACTGAAATGCAGTATTTAGATTTTTTTTGTCGACCAAGTTTCGTCTTGCCTTTCACCCACTTATACCTCGAAATGTTCTGGCATACTGCCATCACGTACCTAACGATGCTGTTTGGGGATGGTTAGTGACCGATATATTTCAATGTCCCAACTGAGTAATAATGTAATTGATTTAATAACCTAAAATGTAAATCAGTTTGCGCTGGATGACCTGTCAAAACGAAGGATGTGGCTACTTACAAATCTCTGCGGCGGTGTCGCGATGTGCCGCGTGACGACAGCACGTTGCAGCGCAGGGCAATGCACTATAGTGATCGAAAATGGAGCTCCTGACATCTTTGCACGAGTTGCATCGGTAACCTAAGATTTTTAATTTATCTCAAAAGCATCTGGGGGTTTTGACCGAGATTACCGTTGTAGTGATATGTGTACTGTAGCCACGTTATTTCAATGACTGCGTCAGTGGTTGTGACTTATCAAAGAGCACAGGCTAGCATCACAGGCTAAAATTGATGTGCGCTGCATTACCCAGGATTACAGCGAGCTAATGGGCCTGTGGAACACTTGCTGTTAATCTGTATCATATGTGGGATGGGTGGGATGTATTTTGACACTTTAATTGAACTTACGCGGTAATCAAGCCATTTCTATAACATTTCATCAGTATTTTAACGTAGTATTTCTAAAAATATTTATATGCCTTCTTGGATTGTACTGTGTTGATGTTTTCAGGCTATCTAGTTGGTGAGACTGGGTGTCCTATCAAAATGCAATGGTCGTTAATCACAGTCAATTGTGTTGCCATCATATCTCTACGTGACTGTGAATTCAGTGTATATATTTTTTACCTGTCACCTAGGCAAGGATGTCTCAAACACCTGCAACAACTTTGGGGAATGGTGTTTAAAGACCATTTACTCTACCAAAAAAAGAAATCTATTAATTTAACAAGTGTTGTGGATAAACTGGGTCTCAAAACTGGGCTTCTCTTTCTGATCCTGTCTGTGTTTCCTCTCCTCTTATTTGGAAGGATTTGAAATGAAACATCCAAGCAGATGATGTCATCCTTCCGAGAGGCTGCAACATCTCCTGGCTGTGGCCCTTTAGCTAAGAGCAGTGTTTCCATAGAGACATCCAGTTTTGCCCACGTCATCTTCCAGAATGTGGGGAAGAGCTTCCTGCCTCAGGCTCCTCTGGAGTGTCACTACACCCTGACCCCAGCTCTAACACCCCATCCCAAAGACTGGGTCGGCATCTTTAAAGTACGCATGCATGCAAATGCACACTCAGTCCACCCCAAAGGTTCAATCACCATTGAATTCATTGTCATTCTCTTCTGATAAACAGAGTGGCCTGTTCCTTTACCTCAGGATCAAGGTGTTGTACATTACCGAAAGCTGATTTGTGACTAAGAAATAACAAAACACAGTGTATGAGAACGTCCATCTGTCCAAATGCTGTACACAGCAGGAGCCTCTTCCATCTAGTATAGCTCACAAAGATGTGCTGTGTGGATGTGTATCCACAGGTGGGCTGGAGCACTGCTAGAGATTACTACACATTTCTGTGGTCTCCCATGCCAGAGAATTATGTGGAAGGCTCGACTGTCCATAGAGTCATAGTGTTCCAAGGTAAGGAGCAAGGACTTCATCTATTCCTCACAAGTCAATAAGAACTATTTACACTGTGACATTACAGTACAATTTAGATGTATTATCCCCTGTTTCTTTACACTGATACATTACCACACTACCTCTTCCCTTTGTAGCTCTGTAACTCTCATGATTGTCATTGATGGCCTTCTAGGTTACTATGTTCCACGTAGTGATGGCGAGTTCTATCAGTTTTGTTATGTGACCCATGGGGGAGAGATTCGGGGGGCTAGCACACCATTCCAGTTCCGACAGGCCATGCCCACAGGGGAGGAGCTACTGACCGTGGAGGACGAGGGCAACTCAGACATCCTGGTGGTCACCACTAAGACAGGACTGCTGGAGGTAAATCCAGCACTGATGCTTTCTGTCTGAATGTTATACTGTATGTACAGACAGATTAATAAGTAAGCTAAATAACACAATTATTAAATATAAATACTCTTTTGATTCTGTGAGGGGAATTTGGTCTATTTAACCAAATAGTGAATTAGTGAGATATACCCAACACAGAGTGAGGTGAAGCCCACACTGACCTCGGTGCAGTAGGCTGCCTCCATAGCTTTGCGGGGTTAGGTGACTTGGTTAAAGGGCACTTCAGATGTGCTCTACTGGGAATTCACTGGCAACCTTTCAGTTACAAGCTGAGCTTTGCATGGTATAACTAAATTACAAGCATACTACATCAATGTTTAATATTATACATGTCCTGATCTATCTGTGTGTATGCGTTGTGTGGGTGCAGCAGCGTGTGTGTGTGGCCCAGCAGGAGTGCATGGAGCTGCAGCAGAAGTTGTGTGTCCTGCAGAGAGACAAGGAGCAGCTGCAGGCTGAACACAGGAGACTCCAGAGAGAGAGAGATGACGAGAGGGAGACCTACACACAGATACACGCTCATAATAAGGTATGGATAGGATTAATCT
>JAGFZM010000425.1:3622-17441 GCA_017657215.1 Limnothrissa miodon | reverse complement strand
GTGTGTGTGTGTGTGTGTGTGTGTGTGTGTGTGTGTGTGTGTGTGTGCATGAGTGAGTAACTGCGTAGTTTCAGTCCAGAAGGGAGTTCCTAGGTATGACGAAGGGCAGGTGCAGAGAAAACCATGATCTGCATTCCACAGAATCTTCCAGATTTGTACCGAAACAAAGCTTAGCATAGTGAAATTGCATTCTCTCTATCAACTTTTCCCCAGGCTAAGAAAAGAAAAACAGAAGCAACCACAGCTTTCCATCAGAAGAATCCTGGTAATTAATAGACCGATGGCCTTGCACTGATGAAATGTTCTTGTTTACACTGCAGGGAATCCACAGTTATTTTGGACAGGCCTTACCAGGTTGGCTGAGAGAAGACTGTAATGACTTCATAGTGTTCATGGAGAAAATGATCTACAAATCTTCAAGTTCTTCAAATTCTTCCTTGATAATGAACATTGGTGAGATAAACATGGTTGTAATTGTAGCATGTGCTGCACTTATAGGCCTAAGCAAGGGAAGTCAAACAAAATTGATTTACACAGGCTAGCGCATTTCATAGACCTATTAAAAAGCTTAAAATAAATGCAAAGTACAGTATATGAAGGTGAAAATCACAGAAAAAAAATAAACATTACAAGAATGAAATTTTAAAGACATAACATTGTTTAAATAAAAACATTAAAATCAGATTGTGATTTTACCTCTTTTACCCTTTTGGTCAATATGTGAACAAAATTGGACAATTATCCCTTTGGGTAGATTGTGAACTTAATAAAATAAAGTCCATGCTAAAACAGCGCTGAGATTCTAGTTCTAGAAGATGTAGGTCTGAGGTTGTCCGACCATGCTCCACCCCAACTACTCCCACTTCTACTCAGTGTAACCAAGAAGGTATTGTACCTTACCTGCTTTCATTGTATTTCGAATCCTACCTTTTCCCTTTCTGACATTTTCCCGAGAATCCCCAGTAATTTACAAGATCCTTACTTAAATTTTATTTTTGTGCAACGTTCTCAAATTGCAAGATCATTGCAAACAGCCTTTCCGCGAAGCGAATTAACTGCGGCAACCCACAGATGCGGGGAATTGAAAGCAAATGTCTCTGCTGTTTGTTGTTGACTTATCCTTTCCCAAAAGTTTCCCAAAAGTGCTAGACGAAAGAATATTAAATGCGAAATGATGCTGCTCATGTAGGCCTGAGAGTCATTAAGAGCGCAAATTCTGCGCTCATGTTACAACGCTCAACATGCCATGCTTACAGTTTACCAAGCATGGCATGTTAATCAAGAAGGAATTTGATAGTGCTGTGTAGACCCAACTCTTTTTCAAACAATATTTGACCAGAAACAACAGCCTAACAAGTTATTGTGAATACAATAAACCATAAGCCTAGACGTTTTTGGGGCATGAAAATAATACTAATAAAAAACTGCAAACTATCACATTGTCCTGCACAATGTAATATTTTGGAGACCAGAACACCGCAGAAGGGAAAAAACTGCCGAAAAAGAACAGAAGCAAAAAAAAAAAATCTTTAGACACCATTAGGCCTATAGTGACAAAAATAATTGTGACCAAAATACAGCATAATGCAGCTAAGTGCATGAGTTTGTACGAATGCATGCAGTTTTCGAGTCCAAAATAATGAATTATAGAAATAATGTAGGCCTTATAAAATACTACAAAACACGCACTGTACGCCTGTACTGTATTGCGTGGACGTCTCGATCAGGTGCGCGCCCACTAGGGTTGCCACTTCTGAGTTGTGGACACCATTTCATAAAACACAGTTTTTAATGCCTGTATGTGTAATCCTCCCCATGTGAATGCGCATCCACAATTGCTAGGCGAAAGGTAGGGTAAATTTTCATTTAGGCCTACTACAGCATTCAACCAATCGATTAAAAGACCCAAGAAAAGACCGCCCATTAAAGCTGGAAACAAAACGTTCTAAAATAATCTATACTGACCGTGTATTACTATTATACACTGTGTCACGGTGTTCTATAAAGGTGTATAGGCTACATTTTGCACGCAAGTTGCCGACGCACGGATTTCCTTATTTCATTTGGCGTGTAACAGGTTTCACCAAAGGCTATGCAATTCACAAGTGGTTTCTAAGCAACTAGCCCTACCCAATCTGTTGTTAGAATACCTGAATGTAGACTTGTTCCACGTGACCGATTCTTTGGCCTCTCAGCAAATGAGAAAAGAGGACAGGTGCTCCCGTGCTGGTTTCGGAGGCGGAATCCCAGTCGAAATTGTCCGGTAAAATGTGATACCGTGCACCTTATAAAGTTGGGAGGATACGTAGTTCTTCAATTAATGACTGGGCTCTTGGCTGGTGTGAAACTTCAACACTTCAGATTTTTTATACATGCGACTTATTAGAAGGCCTATGCCTTGACTTAGGCTACAGAGCAAAAGATCTGTGAAAATATGAGATTTTAGCGCCGTCCTGGAGGCGACCACACTACTGACCTGTTGATTGCATCCGGCTTTCTGACTGCGCAGTGTGAGGTAGGCTGTTTTGTATGGTTGTTAGGTTCTATGCAATAGTTATACTGACTTAATATACTGACTGACAGCTTATAGGCTACAGTTGATTTTATTTTAGCCTACAGATTTATTTTGTTAGATTAGATTCAACTTTCTCGTCATTACACATGTATATGGTAACAAAATGCAGTTAAGCATCTAATCAGAAGTGCAAAGAGCAGCAGGTGCAGAATATACAGACTAGACTATAAAGTGTTGAAAATGTTCAGTAGGCTATATACAGTTAAGAGCAGCAGGCCTATTTACAGTTAAGGCAGTGGTACAGTTATGTGCAAATGAGAGCAGTAGGCCTAGAAGGAGGTAGATAATTTTGCAGTATTGTGGCAGTAGGTATACAGTGAATACAGCTTCTATGATACTGATGATGATAACACTAACTTGAGTAATATGCTGCTCCTTAGTTCAGATTAGATTTTGTGTAGTCTAATATCCTTCATTTCTGATTTTGAGTAGCCTAATGGCCTACATCATTTTACTACTAAATCACTAAAGAGTTTTTGTGTTTGTGCAGACATCCCTCATCCCCAAGATGGCTGAAAAAAGCCCTTGGTGGAGGTCATTTGTGGGGAAGAGGAGATCTGCTGCCCGAGAGTCTGCTAGAGAGGCCGTGCTCGCTCAACAGCAATCACAGGCCTCTCAGTCCCCTACCTGCCCCCAGGTTCCATCTGAACAGGTTCCCCATCCATCTACAGAACTCACTCACACAGGCACTGCTGACCAATCTCTACTCGCAGTAGACAAACCCCCAAGGCCAAGCCCAGAGACAATGAGCAACAGCATAGACGACCTGGAGCCGACCTTCAACGATATGAGCAGTCGGCGCAACCTGCGTGTGTCGCGCTCAGGCCGCTTCAAGGAGAAGAAGCGGATTCGGGTGAGCTTGCCTCCGGATGACGAGCAGCACCCTGCAAAGTCTCCAGCTAAAGATGGGAATTAATGCAGGAAGCCAAAGCACAGTTTAAACAGCTCTTTACTCAGCATCTCCAGGCAGCTCAGCTGTGCCAATTGTAGCCACAGCAGTGTGGTTGCTTTCCTGCCCCATCTGTCCCCAAAGACTGAAGGACTAATAGGGGACAAGTGAATACAATCCATCCAGAGACTCCATTATTGATGCACTTCTTAAGATACAATAATAATACTTAAATGATGTGGGTTTTTTATGATTATTATGATTGAAATGGCTTCACTGTGAGAGAGGATGATTATATTTTAATTTAAAAGTTAAATATTATGACTCTGGGGTCACAGGTTGATGGAGTTGTTCTTTGAGTGTGTTGCCCTTGTTACCAAATACTTACCTCATGTTAGACTATGTTTGCAATAGAATTGTAAACTATATTTTAGGTTCTTTTACAAGTAAAAGACAACTGATTTACACAAACACTAGATACTAGCCCAAGGTACAGTATGTCAATCTCATTCAGACTTTGTTGTTGACGCTGTTAGCCGACCCAATTCATTCCTCCACTGCCTTGCGCTGTGAAAAAAAAACATGATTCCAGGATGCACTGCGTTTGCAAATACCATCAGGTCATCATAGGCCACTTTGAGAGATCTGGGGCGTCCTAGCACTTTATGGGTACTCTTGTTCAGTAGACCAAGTGTGACAGAAAATACCATTAACTTTATCTGCCCTCCAATTAGCTAGCATTTGATGATGTTTCTCAATAAAAAAAATTCTAGACCTAGATCATGCCATAGCCTGCTCAGGGCTGACAGGTTCTTCTCTAGAAAAAACATGCTTTTTATCTTAGGTCTAAGATAGTTTACATTCCCTTTCTTTTATAGAAGCCCTTATTTAGACAAACATGGCTGCAGGAATATTTAAAAAGTTTGAATTTTGCACATTCACTTCTTCAACTGGATACATAATCTGTCTAACTAAACACTGATGTCGGTTTGGGGCTATGGCAAATTACATGTATATTTTATTTATAGAATAGAATAAAGTATAAATAGAATAAAGAATAAAGAATAAATATTTCCAAAGACTACAATGACAAGTGCAACATCTCTACCTGTAATATATATATATTTGTGAAAAGATGCAGGTATATAGGCCTTAAAGGGATAGTTCGGTTTTTAACACATTGAGCCCCTTTCACAGGTTGTCTAAAATGAAATAAAGTGGTTGACACCAAAATCTTGATGATTGCTCCTGTCTCAGGTTTTTGGGAAATATAGAATCGCCTCTGCCTGCCTTTAAAATGGCTAGCAATGGGCATGTGTTGTTTCTATCCGTAAAACACTGGTTTTAAAAAAGTGCTACTCATGATTAGTGGCGTTTGCTGATGTTCCAACCCAAGTATCGTAGCAAAATACAGTTTCTGTCATGTTTTATTTGCCATTTTGTAAGTCCCATAGGGATCTATTTGCTCCTTCATATAAACAAAGTGCCATATAAAACATGACGGAAGCTTTATTTCGCTATGATACATGTTTTGGAACATCATTGAGCACCACTAACCACTTGGTGAGTAGCACTTTTTTAAAAACCAGTGTTTTAAGGATAGAAATAACACATGCCCATTGCTAGCCATTTTGAAGGCAGGCAGAGGCGATTCTACATTCCCCAAATAGCCGAGACAGAAGCAAGCGGCAAAATTTCGATGTCAACCACTTTATTTCATTTTAGACAACCTGTGAAAGGGGCTCAATGTGTTAAAAACCGAACTATCCCTTTAAGGGGTGCTGGGTAAGAGTTTTTAATACAATATCCCATAAACTACTGTATATCACTAAGCGTTTTAATAACCAATGATTATAGTTAAACAAGGAACAAATGCTTTACCTATTCAGCAAATTACCTGAAATATATATTTTTTCATAATCATTCAGTTTTAGTTAGGCCAGAATATAGAAAGTGAATAAGAGTACCGTATGTTAGTACATTAATACATACTGTATTAAGAAGTCAGTTCTGTAGTTCTGCAGTTTCTGAAAGAAATAATGTCAATGTCAATGAAGTAGGCTGGGCATATATAATTTTGATGCACATAAAGGTAGTCTTATTTCAGCACCCTGGTCAGATACTAGGCCTAATCTGTCTTTTAAAAATATAGACCAGTAAAATTGTGTGTGTTAACAGTAGACCACCTGATTTTCATTTAGACTAAAAAATCGAATAGGCAAATAGGCTACAGGTCGTTGCCCACACTTTCTCCTTCTTGGTTATATATGTGTAATGGTGTAGTTCAGGCCCCAGGAGTCGCAGTAGCCTACTGTGGCTTTTATACAAGTGCGATAGAATTATTCAGGTGCGAGTGGAAATGCTGTGGAACCTCGACAGTGTGAGGATAGGCGGATGGATGCTGTACAATGTAGCAACGGAAAGCATAGTTAAGGCAAAAGCTAAATAGGGCCAATAACAATGTCATGCAGTCTGTTTTGGAGACGAGTCGTCGTCGTTGGCTATTTATAACTCTAGCGTTGACACCAGTAGGTGAACCGTGGAGTGCCTGGAGCCTTCGTCTCTGTGCTCGTTGACTAGAACTTTTTACAGTTTATCAACTTTTGCGTAGGTTTACACACGGAACACCAACATAATCTGAATTCGGGTGAGTGTTTTCAACATGTTTTTCAAAAGTGCAAAATACTACGGGCACGGAGGTATTCTGTTTGACATGCGTGTCGCTCACTTGTACGGTAATAGTGGACGACTGTGTCTTAGCCTAGACTTGGCTATGACAACAGAAGACTGTCTGTCTATGACAACGGCAATGCATGTTAACTTGCGCAAAGTTGACAACGATTAAGTTGATATCTTGAATGCACATTAACTGACAGGGTAGGCTATTTACCATATTATACATCATCTAATGCACCCTATGGAGGGAATTTACCGGCTATGTGTATATTTTCCTAGTATTTAGTAGGCTATGGGATTACCTAGACAGGTGCAATGTTGTCCATGCTTAAATGTGCAGCCTACTGAAGATATTAATAAAGCCATAGAGGGGACAAAAAATCAAAGCACAGACCTGCTTCCTGAAGATTTTTTTTTATTTTAAGTGTGTATTTTATCTTTTTTTTTTTTGAAGTCTTACTCCTGATTCTTCATTAATAGGCCTATAGGCTATGGTTATATCGATTCTAGGTTTAATCCAAAAGAATGCATATGCCTCTTCCTTCAACTATGAACAATGAAATACGCCCACTCAAGAGGGACTCAAAAGGATTCAGTGTGTAGATTCTTCCAAAGCTTCTGGATATGCACTGAATCCTCACTCTATATGGACATGGAGTATGTGAGAGGCCTATTTAGGGGGCAAACAGCATCACTTCCCAGACAACACATTCGATTGTTCTCCAGCGCCTACTCTTTTACACAGGCCCCCAGTCAGTCCTTGTGGGAGTAAGGGGTTGGTTCATCCTGAGACAGAGGGGAGGGTTCCTGTTGCTGGTTCCTGTTGCTGCTGAAATGTCTTCCTGTCCTGCCATGATTTGGTGGCAGCTACAGAGGGAGACAGATGAGACCTGAGAAGGACAGTGACAGATTGACCTCGACTGAGACAGCTGACACTTTACAGCCACACAGGTGTAGATCTGTGGCAGAGTCAGCTGATTTATGGAGTGAGTGAAACTAATAATGATAATGAATTCAATTTCAGTCTCTCTCTCTCTCTCTCTCTCTGTGTGGGCATCCTTTCCAGATTTTAGTGACTCACCATGCCTGTCCCCCCACCACCTCCACCCCCACCACCACCTGCGCCTCCTCCACCAGCCCCTGGGCCACCACCCCAACATCAGACTGCCGGACCACCACAGGTAAAAAAGCGACACATGTAACACAATAGACATGCACACAGCTTGCCTCTGCTCATCCACCAAGAAACAGTCTGTATTATTAATAAGAGATAGCATTACATGCAGTCTCTCGTCCTGTCTCTCTCACTCACACTCACAGACACACAGTCACAGTTAACAGAAGGTATGCAGTGGCAGAGAGGTGTCAAATTTCTTTTTTCTCCCCTTTCCTTCTGTCTCTGTGTCCCTCACTTGTCCCTGTCCCCCTCCCTTTGCCATGGGAAAGACCTTTTAGTTCTTAAAAGCCATTCATCGTACAAGGCAGTACCAAACTTTTGAGCTGCAGAATGATCTAAAAGGCAGTTTAAGAACCTGTGGTAACTATCAGCAGATAGCCCAATACAATTTTGTTGCTCTCATTTAACTGTATATAGGGTATATTAAGACGTACCATTGACGCCCACCAGGTTTTGAAAAATAAATATCTTCGCATATACAGTACAGTATATATCTAACCTAACCTAACTTGAAAAATATATAGAATCCAACTGGTGAATTTATTTAAGAAATTCTGTAATGTTGGACCTGTCAGAAACCCCATTTTAAAGCTCCCGGGCTGATGAACTGTTCATCCAACACAATTGTTGTTAATACATCGAGGGGAACTTCATTTAAGCGTGTAACTGTCTCTCTGTCCTTTAGGCAAGCTATTCTGCAGTGGGATCATCAGAGACATGTGGACGCAGTGCTCTGATGGCTGACATCCACAAAGGAGTGCGCTTAAAGAAGGTCACACAGGTTAATGACCGCAGCGCCCCACAGCTTGA
Organism: Limnothrissa miodon; assembly: GCA_017657215.1. Lineage (NCBI taxonomy): Eukaryota > Metazoa > Chordata > Actinopteri > Clupeiformes > Clupeidae > Limnothrissa > Limnothrissa miodon. Next base: position 9,314 of record JAGFZM010000425.1, on the reverse strand, counting down.
CAGTAAGTCTCCACAGCTACTTCCTGTTTCCTGCTTCCTATCAGTGAGCATTCTCCACACCAGCTGATTGGGACAGAAGTTGAAACATGAGAACATGTTTTTACATGAAGGCCTCCTATTGTGTTCCAAACTGGTGAGGAACTTCTAGGAAACCTCCCTGTAGGATACTTGTTAATAGTGAAGTGTCTGCCAGCCCAATAGAATGGCATTACAATACATTGAGTTAGACAGTACATAAAGTGCAGCAAGAGTATAACACAGCAAGCACAAGCATCTCAGAAGTGTGTTGTGTAATATATGGAGTCAGCTAAGGGTGGTGACAAAGCTACTCCCTCTGTCCAGCAGTTATAAGCGCCACCTGCACATGGAACTATAACTATAAAGATAACTGTTCCTGTAACAAAATTTCTGTCCAAACTGATCAGTTATTGAGTACTCGAGTCTGTCCTCATGTAAATAATTTAAAAAAATCTTCGGTTTCTTGGCAGTCAACCTGTACTGTTAACAATTTTTAACAACCTATATTGTTAAAAATGGCGCTGAAAGTGATACCATCGTTGCACATGTCCCCTTTAAAGTATAGTGTGCTCCTGTGTCCAAAGCACTTATTGGATGGGAGGAGTGGTAAAATGGTGCTGCAGCTTTTTAAAAACAAGGTTGTTGAGGTGTGGAAGACTGTGTGTGTGTGTGTGTGTATGTGTGTGTATAGAGTGCTCCTGTGTCCAAAGTACTTATTGGATGGGAGGAGTGGTAGAATGGTGCTGCAGCTTTTTAAAAACAAGGTTGTTGAAGTGTGGAAGACTGTGTGTGTGTGTGTGTGTGTGTGTGTGTATGTGTGTGTGTGTGTGTGTGTGTGTGTGTGGACAGATTCTGGAGATTCTGTCTGTAATTGCTGTCACATGCAGCCGAGGCCTTGTGGCATGGTGTGTGAGTCATGAGAGAAAGGTTGTTGGAAGAGAGACATACACACAGATTCATTGTGCCACAATTTTATCCAAATCACTAAAACACACTCTGCTGCTCTCATCACTGCATTGAATGTATTGAAATGTACTGGACCAGTGAAACATGCCTTCAGTACACCACAGTATACAAGTGCCAGCAAAGGGTATGATGAAATCAAATGAAATGTGTAGATAAAAGTGTAAATATAAAAAGGGGTCAGAGGCCAAAGTCACCTCACTTACGCTTTTCCATAAGCCAGACATAAACAGGATTAAGTGCCAATCTGGGCAACGATCATTGGAGTCTGCTCCCTTCTGGTCTGTACCTTTTTTACATTGATATTGGCCATTGATTACTGCTAAGCATTGGCATGTGTGCAGTGTTCAAATAAGACACAATGTCTTGTTATTCCACATTCATAGCAGGCTGCACCAAACTGTTCACATTGGTTCATTTTGTGCAAAGCATCTGAAATACCTCAATTGGCGTACGTTTCCTTCTTTGTGGGCACATTCTTTTGTAAAGCGGCAATATTGGGCATGCCAGAACCTTCTGTTTGTCCAGCACAAAAAGGTTAATGAAGACAACCTGTGCTGTTGCAAGATGGGATTCTAAGAGGCATCTCTTGGCTACTACATTTATGCCAGGCATGTCTAGAATAGCTGAATTGTAGTTGTTGAATGTGATGGTGTGTATGTGTGTCCACAGAGCCCAAAGCATCAGGCCCAGTGCTGGGAGGAGGCAGCTCAGGCAGCTCAGGCTCAGGTGGCCCACCAGCACTTGGAGGTCTCTTCGCTGGAGGCTTCCCTGTTCTCAGATCTGTGGCAAAGGGGGAATCTAAAACACTCCAGCACAATCCTGGTAAGACCCATGCATTTCATACAGCATTATACTTGCATAAACAATCCTAGACATTCACTCTGTTACAGCATCTGAATTTTCTGTGTGTCTACTGTGTGTTTATGACACATTAATGATTGTAGGTGTTATTCACCAAAACCAGGTTAAAAATAAACGAAAACAATATTTGTGTGTGTGTGTGTGTGTGTGTGTGTGTGTGTGTGTGTGTGTGTGTTAGTATCCCGGTCCGGCTCAGCTCTAAGTCTGAGGCAGCCCCTGTGGAACCCGCCAATGAATTCGGGTGATTTCCGTGGCAGTGCCCCAGATCTCTCTACGGCCCATAAGCCTGTAGAGCGGAGATGGTCTCGTCCCTCCCCGACTGCACCAGCGCCTCCACCCCTGATCGCATCAGGCCCTCCACCCCCTCCTCCACTGGCTGCTCCATCCAGACCCCCATCCTCAGGGCCTCCTCCTCCCCCACTCCACCTCTCCATAGACAAACCAAAGAGCTACCCTCCACCCCTGCCCTCGTGTCCTCCACCACCACCCCCACCAGCAGCCACCTATATCACCAGACCCAACTGGTTACCTGTCCAGCAGCCCCCCAACCCTCCTCCGCCCCCTCCTCCACCCCCAGCACCTTCTATCCCACCCCCCGCCCCACCCAATCCCTCTATTGCTTACTACCCCTCTCATCAGTCATCCATCTCTTTAGAGCTTCAGCAAGAGGCAGATATGTTCCCTCCTCCACCTCCACCCCACCCCTCCTCATACACCCCGACCTGTCCCTCCTATCTCCCCCCACCTCCGCCCCCACCTCCTCTGCCACCTCCACCCTCCAAACTGCCTCCTTCCCACCTAGCGTCGTACAGACCTGCTGTCCCCCCGCTGCCTCCCACCTACCCCTCCACAGCTCCTACCAGGCGCCCCCCTGCAATACCCACTCAGTCAGGTACTCTACTCCACGTCACACAACCACATTTTTAGGGCATCTTGGAGTCTCAGAATCCTCTTTATAACTCTGATTATCCGTCCGTACAGGTGGAGGAAGACTAGGTGTCCCTCCTGCTCCACCCACACGATCCCCAACCACAGAACTGTCAGGCCACTCTGTCTTGCCTCCTCCACCTCCTCCTCCACCTCCTCTCTTCCACAGCCAGCCCTCCAGTCAGGGGAATGGCCACCTGCACAGCCTGGGTAAGCATGTCTACTGGAAGGGCTGTTTTTAACACTGAGAAAAGGCACAGAAGCACTGAACATAAACGTTACCATGTTTGTGCTGTGACTAACTGTGGGCCTATATGGCATATTCTGGTTCTCTTTCAGATGACTTTGAGTCCAAATTTCAGTTTCATCCCATAAAGGATCTGCCACCACCCAAAGAGTTCTTTCCGTTTCCACGGATTTATCCAAGCCAGATGAGTCAAGGTAATAAAGCAGACACACATATTTCTTTCTGATTGTGTAATTCTCATAGACATTAGAACACAAGCCTCACTGAGAAATGTAACTTAAGTGTAGCTTAAAGCAACAACCTTTCCATGTTTATTTGAATCTTCAGTAGCTATTGAATTGATTGGTGAACAATACACCTTGTGTACCATGGGCTCATACTTCAGTTCTGACTTTAACTTTTGTTTTCTCAAAGTGACACCAAAGCCACCAGCAATCAGGACTCACCTGCGGTGAACTGCATGTGTCTTACCAACCTGCTCCATCTTCCATCTCACTGACGTCATCATCAATCCAAATATCTAACTTGCCTCGGACAGTTTGAAGCGAAACCAAAGAGTAACCTGCAAGCTAGATGGGAGATGCCGTAATGCTGTTTCAATAAGACCAAACCAGCAGGAAACCCACGGCTAACGGCATGTTAACAGATCTATTGGGCCACTAGTGACTAGCAGCACTAAGGTCTACTGCAGGACTTTGATGTTGTAGGTTTTAATCATCTCACATGATGAACTGTGAGGAATATACGCCTTCTCAGTGGCACCTTTAAATGTATCCTTGATGATTTATCTCACTTTTTGACTTTGTCAGGCTATGGCTTCACTGCCTAGAACTTTTGACAATGAATGGCTTGACTGCCCTTTAAGGATGTGGTTCTATGTCTTGAGATTATTATAATGCTATACTAACTATACTATGCTATACTAACATCATGGACTAATTGCTATCTGAACAACTTCTATTTGCAAACTTTTGCATGACCCTAGGCAGTTGGGTTCGCCCCTCAAGCTGGGGATCTGCCCCAGGTTTCCTAAATGTTACAGTTGTTGCTCGTTGGTGCTCTTTGCTATGAAGCACCTTGAGACATGACTATTGTACAAGGCGCTGTATAAGTATAATTAAATTGACCTTACAGTAATGTCTTAGAAAAGAATTACACTATAATTCTTAGCCCATCTGTATTGATCTAACATGGATGTGTGCAATGTGTCTTGCTTCAGCTTTGTGACAATCAACCAAGTATAAGGAATTGGATACATTGCCACCTTCTGGAAAACATTTTAATTTCAGTAGCTGAAACCAAATTTTTGTTACCAAAGCAAATACAAGTTGTTGTCGTCTGTTTCACATCATGCATGATGTACATTGTGATTTGATGACTGTTTCATTGATGTAATGTATATCACAGGTTATATGAATGTTTGTCATTAACTTTTATTATTTTCATCCACTCATCCATGCAGAATTGTAAATGTGTTCTTGTCATCATAAAGGTGCTCATTTCATCAGTAATTATTTAGTGTAATGATGGACATTCATTCAATCATTACATTATCAAGGATTTTAAACCTAGGGTTAGGGTTGCAGTAAAATAATACAATTTCATAATTCACTATTATTGATAAAAATAGGACTTAATATTATTAATATATCACCAGACCCCACTGGTTACCCATCCAGTAGCCCTCCCCAACCCCGGCACCCTACCCAGCCTCATAGACCCTGCCCTGTCCCTCCCCTCCCACCTCATCTGCCTCCATATAGTATACTCCATATAGCTGTCTTTATATCTAAAATTACTTAGTTGTAAATGTATTCACGTATTTGCATAAAAAGGCACTTCTGAATTACTCTAGAACATATTTTATAACATGTTATAAAAATATATAGTGCAATACAATAGCTGCAAACAGATCTTTGGAAAGGCAAAAGCAGACAAACATGGATTACCAGCCACATTTGGTCCACAGGAGGGCAAGAATAACAATTCATGTCCTAATTTATATAAAATTCCCTTTTGGCATAGATAGTGTCTTTCAAACCCAGTAGTGACCTCCATACCTCAGCTCTGCAGGACCACAAGTGTACTTGACTGACTGACAGGCCTGAAATCATGAGTTAACTCATGAGCACAACGTCCTTCTGTCAATCCTGGCACTTCACAACCAACACTAAAAGCTGCCTCCATGCAGTAAGAGCGAGCGTGCCATCAATCTTTAAACCAACACAAAGCTCAGGTGTTGGCAGCCTGTGTCTATAACTTGTACCTGACAACTGTCAATTTGTGACCCGAAATTGAAGAAATGAAAAACCAATTTCATCTCACACTAGTAATGAGCCAACCATGAAATGGTTGCTAAAAACACCATTGAGTATTTAAAGGCCACTACATTAGTTCAGCTGCCCAGATATTCTGCATGATCACTAAGCTGGGGTTAAAATGTGGTTATAGACAGTGAGTACTGGTAAGAGAATTAAAGTCAATGTCCTCAATGCATCACAGCTCTGATCTGAATTTGAAATGCGCTGTGCCGTTAAAGGCAAAAAAGGTATTCACAAGCCTATTCATCATCCCCGTCTTCATCACTCATCAACATGGCAAAGCGATTGTTCAGACCTCTGTGGTTCCCCCTCTGGCCCCTCCCTCTGGGCCCCTGGCCTCTTGCGTGGGCCT
>JAGFZM010000424.1:35745-47471 GCA_017657215.1 Limnothrissa miodon | reverse complement strand
AAAAAAAGCAAAAGCATAATTAAATATATTAAGATGACAAATGCAAAACCACCCATTCAGGCTGATCACGCTAACCTGCCTTCTGTGACACCACTTCTATGGTGCTCCATCAATAACAGCTGGAAACACAAAATCTAACGTGTCTATTGTTTACGATCATGGGCAGCAGTGAGTGAGGTGGCGATAAAAAATAGAAGAAAGCCAGTCTGCCAGGGGAGGGGGGGGGGGTGTTTGGTTGCAGCCAGTCTTTGGAACAGCTATGTGAGCTCATTATGCATTGCTAAAGTCAGCTAACCCAGTGAATATAAGGCCTCACATCTAATTGTGGACTTGCCCTAATGGCAAGGCCACTATTGCTCTTCTTAAGTATCTTCTTCTTCCGACTTGATTTTGTATCTGCTACTAGTCCTAGGTAGCCTGGCTTGCACGACAAAGCTCATGGAAGCTTAGTCTGGCCATCCTACATTACTAAACGTCTTCTGGAAGGCAGGCTTAACCTGCGTCCATCAGATGCCTCTGTATACTACTTGACGAATCTACAACCAATCAGACCACTCATTCCAATGACGTATGCATGAGCTCTTTTCTCATTGGTGTCCACAGATTTGGGAAAAATAATTCCTCTAAAATGGCAGCCTGGCCAGACTGACTTGCTCGCGAAATTGAATGTAGCGTCACAGAAAGTATGGGTGGGCCTGTGTGCTCGATCGGTGTGCTTCCATTCAGATTTTTGATATCTCTTGTCGTTCGTTTCTTGTCATTTAAATGAATGGGAAAAATGTGTGAAAGTGTTTTCAAGATAGACACCCCGTTCCAAATCTAAAACGTCAGGCCTGATCTCGATCGGTGTGCTTACATTTATCTTATTCGTATCTCTTCTCATTCGTCCGTTATTTGTGTTTTTCTTGTTGTCCCCCCCCCCCCCCAATGAATGGGAGAAATGTGTGTGTGTGTGTGTGTGTGTGTGTGTGTGTGTGTGTGTGTGTGTATGTATGTATGTATGTATATGTGTCTGCATATGTCACATAATCATTGTCCGTTGTTACCCTACCAACTGCTAACTTCTAGTTAGCCACTTAGCATTGTTAGCATAGCTAGCATTATTAACATTGTTATTATTTTTAACATATATGCTCATTCACATCAGCTAAGTCCACTGAGTACTACTGTTTAAATCATGGAGGTATTATAAAACCAGGAGAAAGTGACCAAGTCCAACCCCCATTCATTTCAAAGAGAAATGCTATGCTAGGGAATTCAGCCAAAATTGAACGATTGTTTCATCATTTAAAATGGAGTTTCGTGAAGTCTATTTCCGGTACCATATTACTTGGCCAATTATATAATGCATTGCTGATTGACGTAAGGTTGAGCAGTAAGCTATATGGATGACAGGAAATGTCCGTTTACACGGTACTTTGGATGTTACACATTGGATGTTTACTTCGTTTGTGAACACGCATCGTTTTCTTGTCCTGCCTTTAGCAGCACTCCCATGAACTTAATACCCACCCCAAATGTGTATGTTAATATGATTGGTTGGCTTAATTTACCTTTTCTGGTGCCGTTTGGAAAATGGTACCGGATTCGATGTAATTTATGGAAAGTGGCGACAAGGAAGTGGCATGCTAATTGGCTGAAGCTAACCACGCAAATCCTGACCCCCTGGTTTAAATAGTTAGCTTTTGTTAGCATAGTTAACATATTAGCATAGTTAGCATATTTGTTAATTAACATCAGCTAAGTCCATTGAGTACTACCGTGTGTATAGTTAGCATTGTTAGCATAATTAACATGTTAGCATATATGCTCATTTATAGCAGCTAGGTTCACACACGCACGCAAAGATAAAATTGGGTGTTGCGGTGACATGGTGGCAATTCCACTGGAAGAAAATGCAGTCTAGTTTCTATGTGTAACCGTCATCACACAAACTGACACCATATGCATCAGTGACAACTGGCTTAGCAATGGTTTGGCAAAGAAATGCCTCTCTCTCGTTCACACACACACACACACACTATATCAGGAGGCTAAGCAGGGCTAAGCAGTAGCTCTCATTTCCATGCTCACATTTCCCATGTGCCTTGTTCTGTTCTGGCTCCCAAGAGCAGCCATCATTAGTGATCTGCAGCGCAGTCCATCTGCAGCCAGGTCATGAAGCTGGGGCTACCCCCATATAGTCATTCTCAAACAAACAAATGTGCAGGTAAACACAAACAAACAGTGATTAGCAATGGCTATGTAGCCATTTAATGAAGGAAGAGCGGGTGAGAGTGAACCTACACCACACACACACACACACACACACACACACTCCAGCAAAATACATTCCTGGATACTTCTCTCAACTGATCTCAAAACAGCCTGCACTGCTGCGACATATGTAAACCATAGTATGAATCCTTCCTGACCGTGCGCATCACTGTGGGATAGCTAGAAACGTAATTTCGATTCCTCTGTATGTCCAGTATATCTAGAGAAATTAACAATAAAGCGACAATTAACTTCCTCAACTACTATTCAAACTAAATCCATTATGATGTTAAGATTTGCAAGCAGCGTCAAACAGGAATAATCACTCAAAGTTAACAAAATATTTATTGTTCAAGGCAAGCATATTTCTTTCTGATTAATAATAATAATAATAATAATAATAAAAAAAATAAAAACTAAAAACTATGGTAAACACAGCCTATATATTCAATAAATGAAAGAAAATAACCTGAAAATGTACAACTGTGTGCACAACTTAAACACATAAGCAACATAGTAAACGATAGCCTGAACTGAGATAATTTTCGCTTTGCAATGAACTTGTAACTTAAATGAATTGAGGAATGAACTTTGAAACATTATCACCCAAACATTCTTTTGTTTTCTTCTGTAGACTCCACGCTTAGGCGGTTTTCGGATTTACCTGACAAATTGGCCACAGATAGAAGCCTGAACCGTCATGAGAGCAGCTAACAACAGCGTCGAACTACTGTTGAAAATGCCCCGACAGAAAACTGATTGCAGACTCAAGTCATTGGAAGAGTACAGGCCTAGCTTACTGCTGCATCACCATCAACCCCATCAACGTTCCCGTGTAACAAACAGACCCGCACCATTGTTTTTTCTTTTAATTAGGCCATTTTCCTGGTTTCCTATGATAACCTTTCCTGGGAATCTAGAAACCGTTTTGATCAGATTTCCTGAGTCCTGGGATTAAACCCTATTCTGTAGGCACAGCATAGTGAAGATTGGGGGATGTGCTGGTGGACTACTGCTTCTGTAGGCATAGCACAGTGAAAACTGGGGATGATAGATGAGTGGATGGTGTGAGTTTAGGTCAGCAAAAGCACCTTGCTTCCCACACGCTGATCTATTTAGTAGTGCATCCTGCATCTCCCTCGGGGTTAGCTTTTTAGCTTCCTGTGCACTGCTTCACACACATGTCTCAAGTAAATAAATAAAAGCACTAGTGCTATGCTAGGACTAATTTACTGAGAGACTGCTAGCAGAGGAAAAGAAGTGTGTGTGTGTGTGTTTTCTGCCATGTCTGGAAGAGCACTCCAACACATGGAGCTGGGTTCAATGTTTCAGGCCTCAACTGCAAGCTACAGGTTAAAAAGTGGTTTTCTGAGCAAAAAGCTTTGTGAGAGACGCAGGTATACAGAACACACACAGCCTGCCTAGGACACCTTCCACCTGTTGAGCTGATATTCAATTTCTCACCGGGGTGACGGTGTATATTTGTCACATACATTGAAATACTAACGTAAAACATGTAGTGAAATGGCATAGAAACACACACACACACACACACACACACACTTTAGCATAACTTCTTGTTCCAAGACCAAGCAAAACGGGTTTATTTCCACAAAAATGAGTTAAAATAATGCTGTGGCCACTGCCAACACTACAGTTCATGCACATACTTCCTAAATGCCTCTCAAGTGCTCCTGAGAGGTGGCACTTATGGAGGCAGCGAGGTGAGAGTGGTACACGTATGCCATGAAGGCAGGTGAGAGGGCGGGGATATATCCGTGCTGCAGCTGAAGAAAGGATCGCCAGTGGAGTGGAGTGGTGCCTGTTATTACAAGCAGGACAAACAACAGAAGAAATAATATGCTGCACTGGGGAACTCTGGTGACATTAACCTCCCCGATGCAGCTCTGTGCTCCATGAGATGCAGTGCGTGTGTGTGTGTGTGTGTAAAGTGTATGTTGGTCCCTGTCTGGAGTACCAGACTTTACTATCAATAAACTCATCTGGTCATTCATGCAGTCCTCCACTCTGTAGTCAGTGGTTTTCTTTACCATAGACAGTGTATTTTTCAGACGTCAATACAACACATTGATTCCAACATGAACATGAAATTAAATATCGACAGAGCTTCTTGCAGGAGACTATCCAAATGCTTCAAAGAGGTTGGGGGAGGGCGCAAACACTATTGGTGTGACAGGGTGCAATTTAGGGCCACCATGTCTGCCTGACTGACTGGCTGCCTGGCCATTAGCCAAATCACATGTCCCTGCTGTCCTCAGAGTAGTTTTTTCCACCCCAGTCCACCCTTTCCTCCCCAAGAGAGATGACCTCATCTCACTGCACACTGCAGCACACTGAGCGCTCTGCACTTGCTCAAGGCCTCCCTGACCATGGTCCCATCAGCCTCTGTCATGGGTCAGCGCATATCAATCACCACCAGCCCCCATAGAGCGCTCTCCCCGGACCCTACAAAAGACCCTTTCTGGCCTTTCAGTCTTTGCTATATTTAAACCGTCCATACGTATTCTCTTTGGAACATCTGTACGTACGGGTCGAAATGAAGCACTGCTGAAGGCAGCCCATTCAGCACATATGCGAGTGATAGAGGGGGGAGGGGGGTTGGTGCGTGGGGGATTCTCCCAGGAACGAGCCCCATGGAAGGCAGACGCAGACTCTGGGCATTCCTGAGGCATCAGCAATTTTTTTTGCTTGTCTCCGTTTGATGTTCTTTCCTCTTAATCTCCCCGCGGCCTGTCTACCTTACATAAAGGCCTGCACACTGAAGAGGACCCATTTATTCAGTCATTTATGCATTCATTCATGGGGAGGCGCAAGCACAGCCTCCCTCAACAACTCCATATGCTGATTATATTACACTTCAGAGCTGACACGCAGCTCAAAGCCTCCTGGCGCTTGCCAATACTCTAGGCAGGCTTCCTTTAAACCTACAGCTACAAACATACACAAAGACCTTCACCTACCCACAATACACTGTCATTTAAAGCTATAAGTACGCACATAAGTACATGAGAATTTAAAGGCTGCACTGAAGTTGCACTCTCAAGAGCTTCTTACTTCCAGCAGGCAGATTGCTAAAGTACAACCCATGACATGCTGTCTTTACACAAAGGTACTCCTAAAGCAAAAGACTGTTGCACAACAAAACAAGAACATACTATAACCACAGAAATGCACTTAGGGATGGGTATTGATACGTTTTTATCAATATCTATGGCATTATCGATTCTGCCCATCAATCCAATCCAAATATCCGTACCAATTCTCTTATCGATTCTCCCCAAAAAATCTGTGAGTGCCAATAAAGTAGTTCTACACAGTCTTTTGCAACAAAAGCAAACATTTATTTTTCTCAAAATTATTTTCTGCACAAGACTGGTGAACATACTTGATACAAACATACTGAGCAACTGTGTAAAGCAACAAGTGTAAAAGACTACCTGTTGTAGTAGCAGAGAGAGTCTGTGCTGTATGTCTGTGACAGTCATCGTTGTCATCTAAAATTCATCTAAAATTCATCATGAAACCAAAATATATTTGTACTCCGCAAGTTCGCTTTAATAATGAAAAACTATGCATACTGCTCGCTGTTTCAAAGCGATAATGTGTTAGTCTAATGCAGGACATTTAATTTGAGCATTACCATCGTCAACGGAGGTCACAGTGGAGCTTTTTGACAGGCAATGTTAGCACCCCTCCGTAGGCTGTCGAACACATGACACTCTTGGAGCTTAATCCCATGCTTCACGGACACATATTTTAACATATTGCTGGCATTAGGGTATTTTCAGTGGAAAATGTTATTAGAGCTTGCCAAAGTTACATTAAAACCACAAGGCGGTTGCATTAAGGCCCAGAGGTTCGCTATGAAAAAAGGTCTGTGTTTAAAACTCGTGCTGTTTATCCACCGTTTACCGTCCTGTAGAACATCAATCATCAATTGCTGCCACTGCTTTCTTGCCTGGCAATATTAGCCGCCGAAAGCGGTAGGCTATTGCACAGCAGTGTTGTGCCTGAGGGCAGCATTCATTGAATGACAATTAAAGGTTCTCTAAGCGATGTGACGCGTTTTTAGGACTAAAACATGTGTTGTTACATACAGCAAACATCTCCTCACAATCTGCTAGCTGCCTGTCCCCTGAACACACTGTAAAATAACACGGTCTCTGTAGACAGCCCAGGCTCCACAAACGGCAACAAAAACACAGTGGGCAAACCTAGCATAACAAACGAAAACGAAACATAACAGTGTTCCAGCCAATAAACGACAAGAAGGAAATGCACGTTCATGAGTCTTTCAGGAGGCATGGGAGGGAGGGGGAGGAGAGAGCTATCCTCCGTTTTGTTTGACAATACTTCGAACCTCAACAAGAAGTGACGTGAAACAGCATCGCTTAGAGCGCCTTTAATGAACGTGTTTATAATTTTGGTGGACGTGAACTAAACGAACTGACATTATATTACTGCCTGATGAATGATACTGTGAACACGTTTGTTTTTAAATTTTTGAACTATGAACTGAACTAGCAGCTAGTTCATGTAGAAAGTGAACTTTACCAACACTGAAAATGGTCTAGTCTGGTCTTAGACTAACATTACTTTCTGCGACTGCGACAGTTAGTGTAGTCACTCAAATGATGATTAATTTACATTAGTGGGGAAATTTAGGGAAACACATACAACTCAGACAAGAACTAGCGGTCTGGCTTTACTGAAACAGAAAAACTACGCTTACATTTCTCACTAACGAAATCGAGAAACTGGCAAACTATAAATCTTATGTAGAAACTGCTTACAGGTGGATAACGTAGCCAGGCTACATCCTTAAATTTATGAACTGACTAACACATTAGCACACAAGACCAGATGTCCGACGTCATGCAGGGCAGGCTGAGGGAATCGTTAAGGGAATCGATAACAAAAATGACGTACGATGTCGATGGAATTGAAAAGTTAAAATACCCAACCCTAAATGCACTAATGCGTTTTTGAAATTCTAAGCAAATATGAAATTTCGTACAGCAAGACAGTCTTTCTCCATAAAATATTTAGGAATATGAACAATGCACCATTCATGCACCATTTTCCTCTGTCTACAGAAGTCTTTCAAGTGAGGGGAAGTAAACCTTATATTAGCATTTTGCTTTGTTGACTTTGAAACATTTGAGAAAACAGTACAAAATCTCATATCTTTCACATCACACTTAAAACAAGCTTCTTTGTTGCTAACGGCAACTGTACTGAAACACCCATGTCCTTGACCTATGGTGTCCCACAGGGGTCAATCTTTTTAACTTTTATATGATCCCAACTGGACAACTAATGGACAACTAATCAAACAACTCAATCTATGATCATAGTTATGCTGATGACATCCAAATTTACTTTGCTTGTTCACCTAATGACTTTAACCTGCTTGAATGTCAGTGTATAAGTGTATGGACCAAATACCAGTGTGTTGTACCAGATTTACAATTAGATGTCACTCAATTTCCTTCAGCCTAACAAAGACAGGAAAGACCCACGATTGCTTCTGTCCCCGAAAATAAGGTGCTAGAAGCGAAAGAGACTGTTCAAAATCGTGGCGTTATCATTGACATTGATCTAAACTTCAACAGTGACAGCATTTTTATCTCCTCAGAAACATTGCTAGATTAAGAAGTCTTCATATCAAATCATCTTCAAATGATCCAAAACACAGCTACTTCTTACAAGGACAAATAAAAAAAAAAAACCATCACATAACTCCGATTTAAAAAAAAACGTTGGCTTAAGTTACAGAATTGAATTTGAAGCATTACGTCTTGTGTTTAAAATCACTAAAAATGGGACAGAACCTTGTTACCTATCTGAGACGAGAATGAATGCTTGTAAAATCTACGGTCAATTCAAAGTGTTGTGAAATAGCTTTCAATTACTATGCAGCTGTGGAACCAACTTCTTGAAGACTACTGTTGTCAGTTTCAAAATCTAGACTTAAAAACTGTCCTCAGACGCTTTATCCTAATGATTCCCTTTTCTTTATTTTAACTTTTGCCACATTTTAAATTACTATAGTTATACTTTAAATTACTATAGTATTTTATTAAATGTATGTCTTTATTCTTGCTACTGTATGTTATTTTTTTATTAATTTTGCACAATTTTATCTTGATACATTTGATCTTTTTTTCTTTTTTTCTTTCATATACTGTTCCTTGCTTTCATTGTCTACAGACCTTTGAAATTCCTTTGAATTATACTGCTGAAGTTATATTTTATCTCCACATCTATGATGCGTGTACACTAAATCAGTGGTTTCCAACCTTTTTTTGCCCAAGACCCCCTTTTCCTCCAGAAAATATTGTAGGCCCTAGTCTAGTCTGTTAGCGATATGGGAATAGCCCAATGCATGTAATTAGCCATTGTAACACTGTGAAACTCTTATTTTGTTTGCGCAGACGCTGTTTACAGTATGCCAAAACCTGAAGTTTATGTTTTGTTTTATTTTCTAAAGGTATGTGCTCCAGTCAAAATGTGAATATATAGCAAGTGAATTGTAAATGAAAAAGTTGTTTTGTTATGGCATAAGAATGTATATATGAAGACAAAAACCATTGCATTCTATCGGACGCTGTTTACAGTACACCAAAGCCTGAAGCTTATGTTTTGTTTTATTTTCTAAAGGAAAATAAATGTTCCATGAATCCACCTTGTGTCCCCTAACTGCCTGACCTCCGTTACTCTGGCCTATCAAGGGGAGATGCCTATGAATTGAGATAAAAAAAAAAATAAAATCTCATTGAAAAAAACAAAACCTCATTTAAAAGGGTTAGAATGAAACGATTCATATTTCCCGCCCACCTGGCAAACTCATGAAGGAACAGGGGATTGGACCAGAGACGATTCCCAACAATCTTTGGTTGGACCATGCAAATAAAGGATGTACATGTATGGCTTAGCGAGGTGACGCATCATCGCACCTCTTTTCAGATTGGCCCGTTTTAGCCCAGCCATTTCTAGTTTGTAATATACATGAAGGCGGGAGAAGGTGTTTTGGTAAGGTCCATTGGATACTTTAAGCTACCTAAATTCAACAATAACAAGGTAAATGTGGCTTTGCATTCTAAAACCCCTTTAAAGGTCTCATTCCATCGTATTTTCATTTATTTTGTAGTGGTCTCTTGTATAAAATAATGTCATGAGAGTTGGTTTCGACAAAAATATGCCTCTTTCAAGCTATTTTAATTAGGTGAAAATGAGAGCAGAGATAGCGCGAGAGGATTCTTATGAATATTAATGATATGCAAACGTATCGCCTCTGATTAGTTAACAGCACTGTGACGCTCCCTCTGGTGGGTCTATCTGCAGGCATCCTAATAATGTTTTCTTGAGGGCGAGCTAACTGCATAGCTAATATTTAATGTGATGTAGGCTTGTGCGGCTTTCCCGATTCGCTCGTTTTTTCCGGCAGTTTTCCATCACAGGCGAATACAGACTACAGGGGTAGGAGAGCATTTTGAAGTTGAGCATACAAGTGCAACTTGGGCTGACCTATGGTAATGTAAAAAAAATCAAGTATTAAACGGTTTATTTTGGAAGGAGACCTTTAAGGAAAACATCAGTAAGCCATTTGTAACTGAAAAATGTGGCCTTTAAATTGGCCCGTTGAAGTTTCTTGTCAGTAGCTGTGATGTCTCATCTCATTTTGGGTGTGTGTCAATTTGCCTGGCGCTACAAAAATTCTGTTGCAGTATTGGGGATAAGTCACCTTCAAATGTCTTATTTTGACGGCAACAACTTTGGTACAGATAATGCACTGTGGCTCGGTCAGTGACTTTGAGGAAATGGAATAAAACCATAGTTCAGGTAACTATCTTACTTAGTATTGCGCCTTCTCACCTGCATGGGTCCAGTATGCTTGGGGTTTTTTTCTGGAGGACAAATTACAAATGTGTCAATTTTTTTGGTCAACCAGGGGATAAAATTTACTAAGGCAACATGTTAGTTCTCCTAGTTAAATTGCCCACTTGTGGGCCGGGATCAATCAAGTAAATGTGCAGAGAGTTTGCCAGCAGCCAGCATTCAGTGGTTTGTGTGTTAGGTTGTGTGTTATTGATTACATATGCTGATGATACAAGGCTGACTTGTGCTCAGTTGCACCAAGTCTGCATACACAAAAGTGTAAGTTATTCCCTCTTACATTTTGCACACTGGCTGTCTGGATCGTATGCTTACTTCTGTAACTATTTATCTAATATTCAGCGAAGAGTCCCATGGAAGGTTCCCAGGCATTTCTACTTTGTGTCTGGGATAAAGGTTGTTTACTGAACAAAACTAGCTTGTTAGTTAAGGTTGAAGATTCAACAACTGAACTACCTTACTGTGGTAGGGCACAGGACCCCAGCGCACATTTAGAAAACTAGGGGGTTAAGTATGTGGTGCTCAGTGTGCACAAAATGCATGAAAGTGTACTGCGACAAACACAAACGACAGCGCTCCCAAATATCTCGATAATCCATCTTGGAAGATCATTGTCTAACTGCAGCCAAGGTTTAGAATGTACATAGAACACTGCACTGTGCAGGAAAAAAAATGTTGTGCAACATGAATAATTTATGCTGCTTAACTTGTGTTCATTTGTGCTGCCAAACAAGTAGCAGAGTTTAAAATGAAATGCAAGCTTAAAGAGGCTGCATTACCATCAGCAAAAGGGTCGTCTTATATTTTGGTTCTTACACAGTGCAGTGTGTGATGGGTGTACACTGAGAGGGGAAAATGTGTAAATGCACTTTATGCACTTCATGAAAAATTAACTTGAACAGTCCACCCCCCTACGACGTCCCTCCAGATAGATTCATGCCTTCAGTGGAAAATATAGGACACACACTGTAAATGAGGTACTGCCGCAGAAACTCCAGTGGGGACTGGGGCGTTAGTGCAGTTCACTGGGCAAGTGGATGAGTTGACAGCACAGTGCACATATGTGATGGTGAATGGGCAAATAAAGAGGGAAAAAAGGTGGTGGGGGTTCCTCAATTTTTCACAAACCAGTTCTTACTGTCTAAACCATTTTCCATTTCAGGTTAACTGGGCTTTCTCTAAGCATAGCACCGTGGCAGGATGCAAGCCAGTCTTCAAGCAGCCTCCAGGAAAAACGGCAACTGAAAAGACATGACCGAGGTTCTTGTCCATCACCATCACTTCCTCACCAAAAGCTTGGAGATGGGGGGAGCAGGGTTTGGCCCGTCAGGCATGCGGAGTTCAGCACAGGTCAACAGCAGTGTCTATAGCCATCATCATGCATAATGCAAAATGCCACGAGCACAGCCAAAATTCAGGGAATAAATTGGGAAGTGAGAGAAAGAGGGATAGAGCAGGAGAGCTAGAGAAAAATAAAATAAACAATAGAAAATGAGAGAAGCAAGGAGAGGAGGGAAAGTCTGCAAAGTCATTTACTGGCATCAAAATCA
>JAGFZM010000424.1:4572-35735 GCA_017657215.1 Limnothrissa miodon | reverse complement strand
AAGTCCTCCACAGCAGACCTCTAATCAGACCAGTGGAAAGGCCCAGGGATGTTAGGGAAAATACTTATCACAGCTGGCCACCTGTTCACAAGATCCTCTTCATTTGCTTCAGTCATAATAAACTGAAACAGAAAAAAAAATCAAACAGGATGTTTGTGTTGGGGGATGGGGTACAGGGAGGTTGGGGTCGGAGTCTACAAGGCTCATGTCAAATGTCAGTAGAGGCTCAGAAAATCTAGCAGCCAAGTCAGTGGTGAGGTCTCTTGACCTCGTTCTACAACATACCATTCCGTTTAAGCATTGCTGCCAGGAACCCTGCTTTTTAATCACTGGCTTTTATGAGCTGAGCACTAGAAGCAAAGAAAGAGGACTCCCACTACTTTGCTGTGGCCCACTTTTATAGCTTCCGGAGCCTTTTTTGTTTACACCCATAATCTCCGGCTGCTGGATGGAGAGATGGGAATTGCTGAGTGAGAGGCCTCATGGCCCCAATGAATAATGCAGATTAACAGAGTGTAGAATAAAATTATGAATGCCAAAGCAGAAAATGTAGAGTTCAACACAGGAAAAACTAGCTAGCATCACAGATGACTCAGTTGAGAGAGGGTACAAGACTGCTATGGCAGTTGTTTTTAGAAATCTTCAGCAAGTCTGTGGAGCCATCTCCTCCGATGAATCCCACAGTGAGGAGGACACTCAGCGAAGACATCACACAGGTTCAATCAAAAGTCAAGAATCAATGCAGGACCATGTCCAAATAAGGAAGCAATTGGATGACACATTTGTAGACGTCTGTTTTCGTGTGGGCTGATTCAGAGTCTTTTCATAGACTGTACGTCTATCTGTATCTTCCCATCAAGGCGGTTGTGAGTGACGGCAAGAATACCTCAGGGTCGGAAAACAATAATCAGTTTAATTTAAATTGCTTTCAGTCAGGCAACAAGTCGGGGACCCGTTAATAATAGGCAAAGGCCTTGCTTCCCATCACAGGAGTGACGTGCAGCAGAGAAGAAACAGAGAGGAGACGAAGATGGCAAAGCAGAACGCGACAGGTTAGCCAAGCGGCAGGATGACTAGACTCCAGCTGCAGGCCAGAAGGCTAGGATATGGCAAGGCAAGGCAGTTTTATTTATAAAGCGCATTTCATACACGAAGGAAACTCAATGTGCTGTATAGAGAGCAAAACAAAGCACAATACAAGGCAAAAAATATATGTGATAAAAAATGATAATTGAAAGAAAATTAATAATAAAAAGATGAATAAATAGATCATAAAAAAGGAAAGGAAATATAAATATATGTGGTAAAATGATCATTAAAAGAAAATAAATATTAAAACCAAATAGATAAATAACTCAATAATTAAAATCAGGTGGCATTAAGGAGTAAGCGTCAGAAAATAATTTGGTCTTAAGTCTGGATTTAAACCTGTCAACAGTAGGTGCATTTTTTATATTCTCTGGAAGTTGGTTCCATAGCTGCTACAAATTTCAAGATTATAGTTGTTTAACGTTCCTTTATACATTTGATAATAGATATGGAGGTTGGTTTTGTGCCATTTTCTTTCTGCCTTCCTGCACTCTCTTTTGAGGTGTTTAACTGTTGGATTTTGTTTCCATGAGGATTTCTTATTATCCACAACTCTTTTAAACTTTAATGGTGCAATACTGTCCATAATTTGTGTCATTCTAGTATTAAAATTGGTCAACAAGTCATCTGCAGTCAGATGGTTGATTTGGGGCCTGTGAGAGTGCTTGCTCAGACAGGGCACCTGTATATTCGTTTATGACTTCTTGCAATGGGCATGGGCTTGTTATGCATGTGAGGGCGAATGCTGACATCACAGAATATACAGAATATGGTCTGGGGAATCTCAAGAGGTCACCCAGAATCTGACATGGATGAGGTGGGGGTTGCAAATATCACAGATTTTGCTGCCGATGGTAGGAATTCTCTGGACTGAAAGGTCAAATAAAAGGCAAGCGGTTTGCACATGGATAGTTTGTGGGGGGAATAAAGTTACATTAATTACTAAACCGTGCATGTTCAGAGAGAGTACACATGGCAAGGTTAGAGGGTATGTTTGTAGAAGCAATGATGGATCATTTTTTTAATTCAACCTGACTTTTTGAGTACAAATGCCAGGCATGAGTCATGCAAATAGTGAGTCTTGAAAACTCGCTCCTGCCTTCCACAGTTCTGGGTCCAAAACAAACAGAGAGGACATTTGGACCAGACTAACCAGCATCGCTGGCAGCCAAAACATCTGGGAGCACAACAGCAGAGGGGAGAAAAATACCCCAACATTGCGTGTTTGTTTGGACACTGAGTAAAAGCACCCAGAGGCCTCATGGCTTGTGGTCTCACTGTGGAATTGGATTGGTGACAAGCAGAGAGAAGCTCTCGGTGGCTTTAAAGAAGAAGCCCTCCAACTAACCAGCAGTAGTAACCAGGGGTAGTTGGATACAAGTCAGCAAGCACCACACCCCTGTCAACTGCACACAAAGACGACAGAAAAAAAACTAAACAGAAATGGGACCCCGGGGACTCTGGGGGAAAATCTGCAGGGCCGAGCTGTGCAGTAAGTGTCATTCAGGGGAAAAAGTGCCACAGTCCCATCCCCCGAGCCCCGCAGTATCTGCTGTTGACATGCGAGAAGCATGATTCACACTTTCGCCTTGTTGTGGAGAGAGGGGAGAGGAAAACAGCATCAGCAAAGGAAAACAGATTCATCTCACTGCTGCAGTTTCAGATCTTCCTTCGCTTCCATAAACTATTAGTACTTTGACAATTATCAATTTGACAAATACTGCTCTGCACCTCCCCCTCTCTTGCCAGACCCCCTGCCAGCTTTTGAGGGGCCTTTTCCATGCCTCAACTAAGATCCATCACAGAGGAGCTTCCCACTGTCCAGAGAAATATATCCAAGACCCGGTTAGCTTGCTGGAATTGCCACGGGCCACACGCATACCCACTCATGCACTTCAATTCACACCCCCAGCAGCCAGACAAAAAGAATCTGATGTGACCAGAGATGGTAAAATTTGCAGTACAACAGATCCTGGGTCAGAATTCCGATTAATCAGGATTATTTTTTGCAATGATGGACATCAAACATAAGCTTTAACCTCTATCTCTGATTAGACATCTTATAATTGGTATGGATCAAAAGAAGGGTCTATCCACTGATGCTAGAAGTGTGAAGTGAAAGTGGGCATGACCTATCTGGAGGACAGACATCTATTACTTAGAGTAATTTAATGGTTTCAAGACAATCAGAAGATAAGTAGTATTGGGATCACCCAATTGACCCCAGAACTAACAAATATATAAGCATTACAGAATAAGAAAAACAAAAACAAAAACATTAAGGAATAATAATATACAGAACTGATTCAGACTATCAACTCTTTCACAAATGACCACCACCGCCACCAACAACAACTCTAATGGATAAAACAAAGGCAATGGGCTAGTGGTGCTTAGTTCATTACCAGCTTCATTTCCTCAGGCATAGAAATTAAAAACAGCAGTACAGTATTTTTCCTACAACTGCAAAAGTCTTTCCTCCCAACATCTTCCACATGTATCCACCCATTATGGTGCCTCTGAAAAGCACTGCACATGTATTCACACATCTAACCTATGTTTGGCTAACACAGTCTGCATAGAAAAAGTTTCACAACATAGTATTATCGCACATTTCAGATGGAGCTCCAACTCCAAAATTCAAATTGAAAGTCTTGACCAAAAAAAAAAAAAAAATTCCACACTATGAAAGCAAATTTGCATGTTAATTAGAATTGCCATTTTTTTTTCTTGATTTTGCATATGATGACTTGCTTCCAACTCTTTTGAGGACTGAGCTTAATTCAAGACGAATTGTTTAATTAAAGCTATTCATGGGACAATGTGCCTTTCTTTTCCCACTTGCCATTTACCCAGCAAAGTAGCAATTCAGTTTTATTTTTTCCATTTAACTGCAGCCATTTTCTGTAGAAGGAATATGATATGAATATTATAGGAGCGGTTTAGCAGCAGAGAGAAATAAGTTCTTCCTCATCTGAGTAAAATGACTAGGGAATTGCCACTGCTTCCTATGTAGGCATCCCCTAACAGAGAAGAGCAACAGGCTAGATATATCTCTGATAAATACATGTCTTCATATGTGTGTACACACACACACACACACACACACACAAAGGGCAGAGGGAAAAAAATGTCCAGGCCTGTAATCATGCAGCAAATTCAGTAGGATCTTTACAGAAAGCTAAATTGCCATTGATTTGCTGTGGCTAGCTTAGTGCAGCCCCAGCAGGGTTTAAAGCTGCTGTGTAGGGTAAATAAAGCAGCCTTTCCATCTCGTCTGACTGCGCCAGCACCTCCACACTGAGCCACCAAGACACCCTAACAGTGCCAAGCAAAAGCATTAAGCTTCCACCAGGCCTATGGCACACAACTCAACACTCCATCAGCAGCAACCAAATGGTCTGTCGGTGTGTAGGAATTTCACAGCCTAGCAATATACCAATGAACACAAAATCTGTGATTCTGATTATACTGCCAGTACAACTATGCTATGGTCAATTCCTGGTCTTGGAAATAACCTTCAAGAAAATTAGAAGGTTGCAAATACATAAGTACATAAGAGGACAAGCCTACTCGTCCTAAAAAAAAAAAAATCAATCCTGAAAAAAAAACAAAAACAAAAAAAAACACTCGATCACCACATAAACATAAAGGCAACACAAAGGAAGGGTTGTCCGTCATCATGTTACATGATGTGTTGCACTCAGTGTGTGTACAGTATGTGTGTGTGTTTAGAGGGAGATCTTTCCCAAAATAATGCACCTTTGGCTTAGGGTTGAACTGGAACCTTAGCAGCATCAGCAGTGGCCCAGTCTTTCTGGTAGCATGGTGCTCCCTGGCAAATTTGCACAGACAATGGCAGGACACCATAACCCTAAAGAAGGAGAGGCATGTTTGTAGGGGCGCAGAACAGCAAAGTTGGTTTGTAATTGGCAGGCCAACACCAGGAAATGTGCTTGAAAAACACTTTTCATGGCATTCTTTGTTAAAAGTTGGCAACAATACTAGATGTTACTAGTGGGATCTGACGTTCCAGAATCCATTGGCCAAAATCATATTAATACTCTTAGGTCAAAAAGTCGAAAACAATACATTTGTCATTCGACTTTTTGGGGGTGTGGGCTTTACCTTCATGGGATGGGAAGTTGGCAACCATGCTAGAAGGTATTGGTTGGGTCTGAGGTTCCAGAATACAGTAGTTGCCAAAATCATATTTCTAATGCAAGGTCAAATTTGAAGGTCAAAAGGTAAAAGACGATAGATAAATGTTATAGTTCCTCTCTTTGGGGGGGCTCTATTTTTATGCCATTCTTATTAAAGTTGGCAACCATCATTCTTTTTAGCCTGTAAAACTTGAGCCTGTGTTCACCATACATATCCTGTTCCAATGTCTTATTTATTGTTATTTTAATGTAGCACCACTTGGATCCATGGTGGAATGTTGTCTCATCCCACTTTATACTGTGTATGGGGCTGAAATGACAATAGCAAACGCTTGACTTGATCAGGCAAAGGTATGGCTGCAGTCTCACAAGGTAAATGTTTGTGAAAACCCTGACAAGACGGGTGGTTGGAAGGTTGTAGACCAACAGTTGGTGGTTGTGTGGTCTAGGAAACCTCCTGTTCCAAGTTGCTTGGAACTTATAACTTGTAGAACCGAGTGACGTACACATTCCTGCACTTAACGATGGACAGACCTGTGGGGCAGATCTCCACAAACACAATATGGGTCACTGAACCACAAATTCCAGATTGTGTTACGGATCAAAAGAAAAATGTAGTCAGCTGTTCTTTGTCCCAATACCCACGTTGTCTCAGAATTCCACCCAAATCTGTGCAGTACTTTTTGAGTTATCTTGCCAACAAAAACATTTTGTTATTCAGACCATAAAAGGAGTAGTGGCCATATAAACTCTAAATATCAAAATCTAATTATTTATCAAAATATTTTAGATTTCTACCCCTCATTGTGCTAATTATCTAACATTTATTTTAATATAACACAACAACATTTAGTTTACATTTTATGAAAGTACATGACAAAATAGAAAAAAACAATTTGACCTTGACCTGACCTTTTGACCTTAAATGTAAAGTTCCATGTTGGCAACCAGGTAATTCTGAAACAAAAGCCCTCATCAGCTTTAAAAAAAAAAGGCCTAAACTTAAAGAGGGGCTAAGCAACGTTCTGTTTTTCTCTCTCACAAGCTCCCTCTAAAGACCGCTGTATTGCATTGTATTGCACTGCATTCTATTGGAGGCGGTCCGTGCTGCTGAACATTGCAAGTGCTGTATCTACCTCTATAGGCCACGGTGGCGCATTCAACACCGTTCGTTCGCCATGTAATGACTAATTTTAGCATCCTAAACAGTATGAAACGGATTAATTAAATGAAAAATGTTGCATAGTGGGCCTTTAAAGAGTGTGTCTTGGCAGAGGACAACCACTACTTCCATTTACCAGCCTTAATCCAGGTTTCATTTTTTTCCTCCTCTCTCCAACAGCAATTAGGCCTATACTCAAATTATGTTAGTCTCAAGGGAGCTCTGTGCTTCATGTATGCTGTACTACACAATAGCACATTCCAGCTTATTGAAGAGTATTGAAGAGAAGTTTACCATAGCAAGCGGGTTTCATTTCAGACTTCATAATTATTTTCATTTCAAATCTAAAATCACCACTGTAGATTTACTCCAGTCTCCTTTGATGAGTAACTTAGGGTATTTTGTATCGATAAGAAACAATCACAAGTAACAGACCAATGAATTAATTCATATGTAGGCACTCAGTTCCTGGCAATAATGGCCACCCCTAAATGAGAGCCTAAGCAATGAGAGCTACTCACACACATTAGGAAGTGGTGAACTCTCTCTGCTTTGCCAGAGCCCTCTGTTCCGTTAGCCCCAAACACAACACTGAATGTTATGCTCATGTTCCTCTTGGGAGTTAACTGATGCAGAGGCTCCTTGCTTCCACGCCTGCACCCATCAACAGCAAACACAACTTCAAAAAAGTTCCACTCTAAGTAGGATCATCTGCTCAACCTCAAAGTGAATTTCGAGCCTTTTTTCATGTGCAGGCGAACACTGCACTCACCGCAACCTAGGAATGTGACTTTCTGACCAAAACCCTATTCGAAAGTCGAATAGAGAACTATTCGAATATTATTCGAAAAATCGACCCCTCCCACCGCCCACGAAAATGTGCACGCTAACCCACAATGACCAAGACGGTGAAACAGGTATTTTTCCAAACTGTAAGCCTTCCAGTGAACATATTCACTGGGCAACTCGCCTAAATTATATTCTAGACGATGCAATTTTAAAAATGCATGACCAACCACTTATTGAATTGCCTTGCCAATTAGGTGAAATCCTGAAAAAGCCTGAATTGTCGGCAACATTATTTAACATGTTTAAACAAGCACTCATAACCTAATAGCCCTATGCCATGTTAACATGTTCGGGGTGGAGACGGGTGTGCAATCTATTGACAATAAATCCAGCTGTGGAGAACACTCGTTGTCGCAGGCACACTCAAGTAAGCGCTTAACTGTAAGGTTCAGTTTTCTTCTTCTGTTTTTTGGAGTAGCCTATGGGCTACAGTAGGCCTAGTCTCCTGTGCATAGAGGGAGTTTTACTGTTAGCGACACCTTCAGCCTGAATTGATGCGCTACATATTGGAAGGTCTTTATTTCTTTTCCGTGTTTTTTTTTTGGAGTCCTTTAAGTAAGATAGCTAAAACGGTATTCAAAATAAATATCCGATTCGATATTCGAACGCATACCGAATATTCGACTATTCAAAAATTATGTCTCATCCCTACCACAACCCTCCTCTTATCACCACTAGCAGCAGATAGAGGGGAGCGGCGCAGCCTGGTTTAAGGATTCATTCACAGCCAGGGGAACAACAGACAGGGGAACAACAGACAGACAGGCTGATCATGACAGGTAAGAACGAGGCAGCGATGGGTGAGGAGAGAAAAAAAAGTAGTGAGAAAGCATGCAAGAAAAGGAGAGAAAGAGTCAGGAAGAGAAGGAAAGGAGAGCAGCTGAGAGCAGTGCTGTCTCCTCTTCCTGCAGGGACCATTCATCTTTGGGCCCTGGGGAGTAGCAGCCATGAGCAGGATGACCACGCCTGCGTCAGCACACCAGTGCTGCCCACCTCTCCTGGCCTGGCCTCACACGCCTTGTGTGTCAGAGGACACTCAAGGAGAAAACTATTCACAAACACAAGGTCAGCAAGAGCCATAGACACATGGTAAAGAAAAGAAAAAATATACTGAAAATGGAAGAGAAATCAAAATAGGTGAGAAGGGAAGAAGGGAAGAGAAGAAGATATGTGAGAGTCAAAGATAACAAAAAAAAGAAGATATGAAGTGGAGTGAGTGAACAAACCAGTGAGAGATGATTACATGATTAAGCAAATGTCTGTAAAGCAGGTGAGAAAAAGCCTCACCCAGTGTGAAGGGCAGAGGATAAGATCAGATGAGCGTTTAACTGTTTGCCTTCAGCAAAGCTGCGGCGTTGACCTCTGTAGCAATGGGGTTGATGCCCTGGATCCCTGTGGTCCTCAGAACTGAATCCCTTTGCACAGGCCAGGAGCCTTTTGTTTGCACTGCAATTACTAAGCCTGCCCTCCAGGACTCATCAATCTCACCACACATCCAGATATTGTTCAGATAAATCAGACGAGTCCCTTTTGCTTGCTGAGGTCAGACAGATAGGATCAGCATTAAGTCAAGTGAAAGCAAAACAGCAGTCCTTTATCAATTACCCCCTCTCTTTCCTCCCGTCACACAAACAGACAGACACACACACAGCTAAGGAACTGACCTTCAAAGACTGAGTGACAGCACACCACATGAAGACTTTGGACTAAAATCCAGAAGCCAATCAGATAAACAATAGTCTGCTGGAGTAAGATGTTAGTCCACCTTGACAGTCTAAGTGCATTACATGTGTGACTTCACCTGCTTTTGAATCCTCTCTCAAGCTCATGCTCTGCCCCCTATCCAGGCACCTCTGCTGCCACTGAACACCAATAAACAATGCTTCTTTGATAGGCAGCTTGCATGAGTTGACTGGCTAAGGGCAGCAACAAAGTCATAAGATAAAGGACAGGGCTCTCAACCCTCATGAATTGGCCGTGAGACTCACTCATTTCAACCATTTCTCACGGTCTCACACCCGCTTTGAGATTTCTCACGATTAGGAATTAGGCTATTAACCTGTTGAGGAGTGAATTCTTTCAACAATGCAGTACCCTGGGGGGTGAATTATTTTCCCCTGTTGTTCTAGAATTCTACCCAAATGTTCTATAGTCTTATGATTCTACATTAGTGGGCCGTTATTGGCGTTAACGTGGTGCACAATAATAAAAATATCGCTGTTAATCTATTCTCAATGTTGGGTTGGGGGCTGTGTACTGCGCAAGCTATGAAGACTTTTCATTTTAGTGCGGCGAAAACGACTTTTCAGACCTGAGTAGCCCATGCCTCAATCAAGCATGATGTGCTAAAATGGATGCAGCTACGAAGTTGCTTGGTTTGCTTAACCGGACCCACATCAGCCGGTCTACTTGGTCTCGATAGGCTTCCATTACACCATTAAAACCTCTCCAGAATCCTAAAACTTGTCTGGTGAATTTTGACAACCATTTTAATTTTATAGACACTAAAATATTGTTTAGGCCTATTAAAATTAAATTTAAAAAAAATCTCACAAATCAGATGTGCTGGTTATAAAATAGCCTATTACATTTTATCTGTAGAAAGTCTTGTATTTTAGTATTTGTAATCCTCTTTTTTCAACTTAAAGGAATAGGCCACCCCAAAATGAAATTTAGTCTCTTACCATATTCCCCTGAGTTGGATAAGTGAGCAAGAGTATTTTTAATTTAGCCCCGTGGTTGTCCTGTATCCAGAAGCGCAGCGTTCGCTTAGCTTAGCATAGAGCACTGTGAGAACTGGGAGTTGCCAATTAGCTTAGTCTTCTCAAAATACAATTCCACACATGAGTCGCTCTTCATCCCCAACTGTGGATCCAAACGCAAACGCACCATCATACTTTCTTTTTGGTTGACTTTTCGTTTTCTTTTACTCCACCTGTCATTCTCATTCTCGCCTAATTTTGTGGTTGTGCGCCCATATGCATACCTCATGCAAATACTGCATACCTCATTTTTGCACCACTGCTTGTATCAAATTCGTCCATTTTTTAACCATTAAACGTAATTCCGGTGCACACATTGTGTAGCCGTTGTGTAGCCCATGTCGCAATTTATGCAGACATCTTTTAATGTTTAAGGTGTTTACGTGCCAATTATGAATCCATTGTGAGTGGGTGTTCTTTTGTTGAGTAACTTAAATGACAATGCTCCTTTTATTCCGATTCCTCGCGCCCCACCTGCAGTACCTCTGCACGCTCCACACTTTGAGAAACGCTGGTGTAGGCTATGTGAGAGACGCATGAGTGAGACACGCAGGGAGAGTGGTGAAAGGAAATACAAGTTAATGAATACGATGCATAGGCTATTTTTAAAATGTCCAAGCATTTTCAAGCACTTTACCTATATTTCGAGATTTTTTTTAAACCTTGAAAACACAACATTCAAATTCAACCATTTTCAAGAATTTCAAGCCCCCATACAATTATAAATCATGTGCAGGCAACAGGCACCTTCTCTCTCGGACAGAAAAAGAGAGAAGGTGCCTGAGCTGTGAAGGTCATTAGTATAGCAGCAGTGCTCTCCTCTCCACCTCCCTGTCACCCTATTGTTTAAACCCAAGACTCTTACAGTATATAGGCCATGAAGTTCAGATGGAAGAGAGCAGCAAGTCACTTCATTAAAGCCACTAACCATGTTTGGTAGATGCCCTTTGTTCAGAAAGATTGCTCTTCTTAAGAAAGAAGATGATAGCTGGAGATGCCCTTTACTTTCAGAGAAGATTTGTACCCTCAAAAATGTAGAGCAAGAGAGAGAAAGAGTAAGAGATCAGAGAGCAAGAGAAAAATGGAGGCTCTGGTAGCAATCATGCTCTAGTCCTCCAATTACTGGGTAACATGAGTTTACTGCAGCACTAGGCAGTTATTAGACAGCAGTAAACAAGTGTGGTCAAAAAAACACCTCAACCTGCACCGAGGCTAAATAAGGAGCGTCTTGGGCAACAAAGCCCATTATAGACCATGGAACACCACAAAGAGCACATTTTTCAAGTGCCATGTTGAAGGTGCTAAAAACTAATCTGCGCCTCCAGTTATTTGATCAGGCTCCTTTTTTAGACATCAAACAGACAGAACGTCACCCACTGGTTTCTCACAAAAATATCTCTTCCACACTTTTCCTGGGTGCTGGCAGGAAAGCAGGGAGGTTGCTACACTAGTCATGAGACGCTAATGGCGGGACGTGTCACTCACAGAAAAAAGTGAGAGTCTTGTAGCAGTCCTATTTTACAGCCAGCCACAGGGGATTCAGGATTCGACTGTTTCGATAACATCTGCCTCATCAGAGGTGACATAGCTTCACAAATGGTGGCCATTTCTACCCTTTTCCATAAGATAGCGTACGCTGCACACACCTGACGCGCTATAGCAGCTCTGGAACGTCTAACATATTTAAGCATATAAACCCACCCCTGATGGAAAAAAAAACACTGTTTGCCCAGTAAAAATGCCACCTCAGAAGGACATTTCTATAATTCTGACCTTAAAAAAAGCCTATATTATACAGTGTATGAAAAAAATCGCAGATGAGGCTGTGCAAAAAAAATTGTGCTGTCTGTCTTCAGTGTTAGGTTTAGTGCTGATTGACGTGAACTAGAAAACAAAACTGCATCACATTCCTACATCAGAGGACTCGCAGGAGATTCTTTCAGGAATAGAGTGAAAGTGGAAGGGGGGAGGAGGAGGAGGGTGGGGGAAGAAGATAAGAAAAAGTAGGAGAGACGTGCTGACAAAACCCAGCAACAAAAACACTGAAGTCATCTTAACACTAAATTTAGATCTGCGGCAGTGTCGGCACAGAGGATAAACACAGCTCTTAAACGCCTGACAATATTCTCCATCTCAATGAAATAGTCACCATCATCAGGCAAGGACTGCATCCTCTTACCATTTAACCACTCTGATGGGGGAAAAAAACAATAGCTACATGAAAGGTCAGCATGGTCAAAGCTCTTGAAGAGGTTGCTCTGATCATTAACCTCACATTTGAACAAGCATTACTACATGATTAGACTGCAGTGCACAATTCCACCATGGAGCTTTAATATTTCTACAAGCTCAAGAATCCAGATTCCACTTAGCTAGAAGGGTTTAGGAAGATGGTTTACTCCAAAACAACCGCTTCGACTGAAAGCTCTCATTTAAGAGCTTCACCAGTCATGAACAGATCCTAATGATTCTTATATTATTAAAGTCTTGAACACTGAAATAATCTCAAATCGCACCTTAGCATCATGATACTGTTAAATATTCCTACTCTGAAAATTCTATGACGCCTTAAAAAAAATACAAAAGATGAGAAATGACCCATATCACCTGTAGCACTCAGAGTTAACAGATCAGAGTTGTGCTTTCAGAAAAACACTGCTCAGTCAAATTAAAATGTTCCCAATGAGTGAACAAAGGGCACATATGCCCCACAAACCAGCTTGCACCTGCCAGGCATACCATTATTTTTAAACTTTAAACATAATTTCATTACCTGTTCCTTTTTTTTGTCTGTCCTCCAGGCACACATGTCATGCAGATCTTTTATTTTTATTAAATCAGCATGTGTGGCCAGGTGCCTGACAGAATGACACAAAACAGCACAGCACCTGATATCCTCTTTATAAGTACAGCACTCAGTCAAATATGGCCTCAACACTATTAAAGGCATTGTCATCCAGCACATGGAAGTTGAAAGTCGTTGAATTCTTCTTTTTGGAGCTTGAAGACATTTTGCTTTTCATCCAAAAGGCTCTCTGGGTCTAGAAGATATACATCTCTAGACCACTGGACATGGAACTGTAAGTCGTAGACCACACCTCTCATTGTGTGACAATAGTCACATGCGTGACTAATTAACATAATGATCATAAGACAAGGTGTAAACTGGGGTAAGTCAGTCTATAGCTGCGTTTCCACAACAAGAGCTCCAGGACAATTTTGAAAGGGGAAAAAATTAACAAGGTAAATTGCTAGTTCGGCCTTTTTAGCTGTTGCGTTTCCACTACGAAACGGCCCTCTCAGACCTGTTACTAAAGACGTCATTATATTGCAACCACAGTACCATAACCGCAAATATTACCACCACAGACGTATTTTCTGGTTGTAAAAACGGTTTTCTGATTTAAAAGTCAATATTTCTTGTCTTGTTTTACAAAATATCAAGGGATAAAGCCTAAACTTTTAAGTTTAATTCAGAAATGGGCAGACCCTTGGCCTGACGAGGGATTTCTGATCATAGAGTTTCATTCATTTAGGCTACATTTTAATAACTTCAGCTTGCCTTTTTTCTGCCAAATAATGTACGGGAGTAAACAGAACTAAGATTACCAAAGAGTAGTGTTAATTTTGTCAGACGAGACGAAATATGTTCGTCAACAGCCTTTTTTTCCATGACTAAGACGAGACGATGATGAGACTGCAACAGTTTCCAAATACGCTGACTAAGATTAAATTAACATGCATTACGAAAAAAGACAAGACTAAAATATTTTTTAAAAAAATAAAAACTAAGATAAAATCTCTCCACAATTTCGTCTACAATCATCTCTACTTTTTCCATCATGAGATGAGAACTTTACATGAGATGTACACGCCTTCAAAATATTGAGAAGGAGTTTGTGCTACTGCTAGGGAGTTTTTCCTTGCCCCTGTTGCTCATTGGGCCTCTTTGTGCTAAGTGCTTTGAGACATGCCTTTTGTAAAAATGCGCTATATAAATACAATTGAATTGAAAAAATACTGCTGCCTGCAGATGGTAGAACACAGTAGCAAACACTAGAGATTTCTGCCAGAGTGAGCGTGCACCGACGAAATGCTAGGTAGAAGAAAGAGGCTCAATATTTGGTCGCATTTTACTTACAAAGACATTGAGAAAAAGTCAGAATGTGTCATAATAACTGACGGGAAGCACTGCGGACATAAAATATCAGGGAAGAACACCCTCTAAAGGCTAACCACATTAAGGTTAATTAACTTAAATGAACATCTCATAAACTAATGTTAATTATAGGAATCTACAGTTAGCTATGGTGTGTTGTGGCACATATATTATGCAGGTTTTATTTTATAGCCATTATACCAGACTTGCTAGTTGGCTATGAAGTTGTGAAGTGGATAAAAATGAATGGCAAAGCTAATGTTGGTTTGAAGTTAGATTAAGCTCCTAGCATCTAGCTATGCAACAATTTTAGTTAAACATTAACTGTTAGTTGGCTATCATATCAAAAAGGTAGACATGCTCCAAATATCATCAGTAATGGTGTGTCATTCACTTTGTCATTTAAAATGTATTGCCTGTAATTAAATCATTTATTTACACTATTGTGACTTGTGATGTCATTTCATCCAGTGAGGTCTCATTGTATTTATTCTTACCATAGATTCCAGATGTGGTCAAGCAACTAGCCAGGACAGATGAGAGGCCATCTATGTCAGGTGGTACACTCTTTTCTTCACACCAAGTACAAGCCAGACTCCCAGGAACAACTCATCAAAGAGGAGGCTATCGTGAAATGGGTTGCCCGGACAGCTCACCCTCCACGGACAGTAGAGAATGAGGAATTAATCAACATGATGGAGAAAATAGATAAAAGACTAACTGTACCAAAAAAGACCAAAATTACAAATCGTGTGGACCAAATGTACCTAGCTGAAAAAGCTTAATTCAAAAACAGACTGGCTATGGCCCGCAAAGTAACCATTGGCATAGACATATGGACTAAAAAGGGGCTCACAGCCTCCTTTCTTGCTGTAAGTGCTTGTTATTTCAATGTTCAGGACAGTAAAGCTGAACACACTCCTAAACTTAATGATCAGCAATCGTATGCTGTGCATGTTGTTTCCCCTGTCGTCTTGACCCCCCTCTCCTCTACTGCCTCTTCTCCTTTTTTCTCTCTCCACTATCCTCACATCTTCTCACCAGAGGCGATTTCTCTAAGACTGCAAGGGAAGCTCAGCTTCCCCTAAAATGTCAAAAATGAAATGGTCAAATATGTATGGTTGTGTTAACATTTTATTGACTACAAAAGCGTTAGAACGTGTTCATCTCGAAGACGAGTTTGTTTAGAATAAGCTAGGCCTACTTATCACAAACTGACTGAGTTGTTACCTGTTCATACATTCCCATAGCGCCGTTTTCGTCAGTGCATTTTGTCCATAGAATTACTTCTTTGTTTGGTTTAATGGCGGGCGCTTTTCTGCCCTCTAGAGTCTCTACTGTGATATGAACCAGCAAGAACAGCATGGTTTTGCCCATACACGCGCCTGTATGCTTTAATAGGACATATCTTTTTATTGACTCGAAATTATACGGTTATTGGATAAATGTCACGATTTTGTCCCGTTGAGTATGTTGAGATATATATATATATATACACCGTCACTTCACTGCTCTGCATCAGTCCCATCGCGGATTTTGCAAGCGAAGTTTGAGCAAAGACAAGCTGTGAACCATTTGTTGGCATTTTGTGTCGGTGATAACCCACACTGTAAATAAAACACAGGCATCATATTTCCTTGTTTCAGTTTAACATTATTTCAATAATTTCTTGTTTGAGCTTGATATCATTTTGTTATATACTAAAGTTGTTCGCTAACCCGAGTCATCAAGCTCGCTAGCAAGCTAGTTAGCCAGCTAGGAAGGTGCACTGCACACACAATGGCAGGCAACGAATGCTAATGCAGAATTTACATATAAATAAATTGACAAATCTTGTGATGTAAACTGACAATTAGCTTCCTCTTTCAAAGACCAGCAGCCGCCACTGCTTCTCACCAACTTGTCCTTGAGCTCTGTTCGCCCCTCTTTCCTCTCTCTAGATCAGGAGTGGGCAATTAATTTCTACCTGAGGCCACATGAAAAATTTGGCCTGTGCTGTAGGGCCAAACCAACAATAACTTAACTTAATTCTGCACAATGTTTTTTCTCCTATTGTAAGCAGTAAATAAATGCCAATATATGCATCCATATGTAAATAATACATCATGATATTTCAAAATAAAGCAACACATTGGTATTGTATACCCAGCATAAACACTTCTTCATTTGTGTTTATGACTGGCATCCTGCGGGCCGGACAGGAATGCCCAAACGGCTGCATGTGGCCCCTGGGCCATAAAATGCTCAGGTCTGCTCTACATGCTGAATGATAAATTGTATTGTAATGTGAAAACTAACGTTTATTCTTACTATAATACATAATAAAAGTTGCATTCACAATATCAGTACATAAGCCAAATATATTTATGACTTTTCAATAGAGGATAAGAAAGGATACTAAAGTTTAGTACTGTATGTTGATTACAGGTTGACTGATTAAACTATACAGCTCTCCTTTTAAATGTTTCACTCCTCTGTCTTTGCACACTCTCTGATTACAGATGTTGAAGTCTACACCAAAGGTGTGGAAATTGGAAATTGGCCAAGTCTCTTTCTACTGTTGTCAACACAACTGTCATTTTGGAAGAGATGGTTGTTCTCCAGGATATTAAACCCACTATGTGTAAGTTTTATTTTTTTCGTATGAGAATTTCTCCCATCGGCGAAGTGGTATACTGCACACGTTTGAATAAAATGTATTAGCCCTTCCCTTCCCACGGTCCTCATTTCACATGGTCCTCATTTTGAAAATGGCGGCGCAAAATGGATATTCTTATTTGGTACCCAGCCACATCTATATATAAATAGAAATTACCAAGTTTACGGGAACACTACAATTTATTCATGGAGTCAATTACCATCGTTTTAAATTATATTTTTAAAATAAAAAAATGTATTTTTAATAAAAGACGAAGATAAATAGAAGATAAATCCAACACATAGTGGCTTTAAGGATTTCTGCACATTTGTTTAGCCTCCTGAATGTCAAAGGATTGTTGAAGAATTTGTATTTTATGCATCTCTTTAATTTGTCTATAGAATGTTGGGGTAAAAGCAGAAGACCATTTAAGACTACTGATGGATGGTGCTGCTTCTAAACAGTTTTTTCCCAATAAAGCACTTATTGGATTACATTAATTGTTCATTTGGGTTTTTCCTACGTTTTATCTTACGTTGTGTCAATTATAACTTTTACTTATATTTCTTACATTACTTACATTACTTATCGACAAGTCCTAACAATTAAATTTAAAGACTTTTTTGGTTCAAATTGATTATTCAACTTCTGCCCTCTTGTTGAATGTACTCAGAAACACATTTCAATCAGTAACCTTTTAGTTACGTTTACTAAAAAAAACAAAAAAAACCCTTGTATTAGGTTGCCTTACTTTATGGCAAATATATTTTTTTGTTTTTTAATTTTACTTCACAAGGGTTTGATTGAATTAAGGGTACTGCACATTACCAGTTTTATTTAGACATGGATGACATTCTCAAAAGGACTAATGATGCAAATTGTATAAACTATCTAATTGGTGCATTACTAAAAATATTATTTACATCTAGAATTTAACCCAATGCAGCTACAATAATAATGTACGTATAAAAGATCAATTCAATTGCTTTTGAATTAATATTGGCTTGTTAGA
This sequence comes from Limnothrissa miodon, assembly GCA_017657215.1. NCBI lineage: Eukaryota > Metazoa > Chordata > Actinopteri > Clupeiformes > Clupeidae > Limnothrissa > Limnothrissa miodon. Next base: position 17,901 of record JAGFZM010000424.1, on the reverse strand, counting down.
AGGAAAAATCGATTTGATTTCGATTAATCGATTTTTTTAAACCCAGTTAATAACTTTTAAAATCTTAAGATCATAGATAAATAAAAGTGAATTATTGTTACTTGGACAACAGGGGAAAAAAACTATTCTTTGTGCATCTCAAAGTCCTATTGGTATGAATAGCAAAAACACATAAATTGCAGATACCCAGCAGTGCAGTTGTCATTCTGCAGTGTCCAAAGGGTAACTAGGAAACATGGGCTTCTATCGACCCACACAACACAGCACAGCCGTCAAAATCCAGTCTTTGATCTGCCTTGAAAGCAGGGTTTATTGATTAAAAGCCTGGTAACTCACATGATCTGTGCTCACCTCCAATTTATCCACAATCCAGTAGGGCTCTGCCGATCTTGATGGAAGTGTGATTGACATCCCGATGGGGAGCCAACGTCAACGACACCTCAACCCTGACAAATGCACGCACATTCATTTGGTAATTCTGTAAATTGCACAGTAAGCCTATGGCTTTGATTGCAGAATCAAAATACGTGACACGTGGTAGTTTGATAGACAAACTATTTTACTGCTAACAGCTAAAATTTCCACAGTGTGCACATTTTTGAGTGTTGAGTACATCATGTCTAATAGTATTTTTTTCTGATACACAAACATTACGGAACATTGTAGGTTTGAAAATTAAGCACTCCAAGATGCAGCCAACGTTGCAGCATAGTGATGGCCCAATACTGTGCTATGAAACAAAAATTGGTGTCAATAATAAAATAATACCAGAACAAATTGTTGTGGTAAATTCATCACTATGGGCTCCATTATGCACACGGCGCACTGTGCTTTCGCGACTTGCGCAACCTATCAGTATAAAATTCAAATGTACATCACACCATGATTATTTTATTAAAAAACATAAATTCTGTCCATCCCCGAAGATTAATTGCCCTCGTGCCTTAACCTCGCACACAAGCAATTCGGTTTCTTCATATGAAAACCTATCCTGACGCTCAGGTAAACTCACCATCATAATACATAATACGCCATGGAAGAATGTGCCGGGCTTTTAAAGGGAAAGAGAGTCTGAACTCATATTGGTTTATTACATGCTATGCCCCAAACACACCCACGACTAATTAACTAATTTAAAGGCCCACTATGCAACATTTTTCATTTAATTAATCCATTTCATACTGTTTAGGATGCTAAAATGAGTCATTACACGGCCAACGAACGGTGTACAATGCGCCACCGTGGCCTATAGCGGTAGATACAGCACTTGCAATGTTCAGCAACACGGTCCACCTCCAATAGAATGCAGTGCAATACAATGCAATACAGCGGTCTTTAGAGGGAGCTTGTGAGAGAAAAAAACAGAACGTTGCTTAGCCCTTCTTTCAGACACCAGGCGCAATGTTCACTTTTCAAGTAGTCAAAATACTAGGGGTGTGACGAGATGCTTTTTCCACAGTTCACAAGACGAGACTTAGACATTTTTTTAAAGAAATCCTCAATGTTTAAATATATAGCAAAAATAGCCTTTTATTTAAATGAAAAACACAAAATGCATGTTCATTTTGAAATCAACTTTAAGACATAAAACTTCTATTTTGATTAATAATATGCAGTAATATCATGTAAACACTGCAATTTTTTTTTGGCACAAACTGACAGGCAATTAATTGCACAATAAAATTTAATTGTATGAATAAAAAATTAGGGCTGTAAAATTATTACAATTTTTAATCAGATTAAATACGGCCTAAAAACGTATTAATCATGCTTAATCACAACTCTAAAATATTAATTGTGGTTGGATAGTAGGCTACAAGCAGAACAGGGCTTCACTACAAGCAGAACAGGGCTTCAATGTGGGAGGGTTTGAAACTGTAAATCAATTGTTCCTTAGATGCAACTTCACAATGCGTAGGCTATAAATTAAAGCTTAGTCTGAAATATGCTATTATTTATGTCCTATTTATTCATATTATTAATATCCTAATTATATCAGAAATATCCTACTTCTTCATTTAACTCCTGAGCAATTTTTGAAGTGGGTGCCAAAAGCACAGACTTTGAGAAGAATTCTGTAACAGCTGGTTGTTGAACTGCACTGACCACTCTTCACTGTCCAGTCCACTGAAAGGGAGCTAGGCTAAAGGATACCAGCCAAAATATCTATGGTGTTACAACAGTAGTCTCAGTAGCCCGTTATCTCCCAAAGAAGCTAACCTACATCACACGGTGAAACTCTTGATTGTAGGCTACTTTAAACTCAACTCTCACCGCAAAGTTAGATTATTGAGAATGGACCATTTATATAAATATCCCCTTGCAACTTAAGTGAAATTAAGTTACATATCAATAACAATCTATATCTGTTATTGTACATTACCTTCATATGAATGTATAGAGGCGGGTGGTTGTCACTGAGATGACTTCACGGCTACTTTATTCCTGCAGCTTTTAAACCAAGGTAATTTTTGGGAAAACCAAACCAAACACTGGTGATTTTAGTCGTTTTGTCGGAGGAAATAGTTGTGCTGTAGGCATTCTCAGCTATTGCAGCTCTCCTCTGCCGGCAACAGCAAGGTAATGCAGGTCATAGCCTACTCATTAATGACAGTTTCATGAATTTGCCTCCGGCGGCCACACATGTAGGCTATGTGCTCTGCAGGTGCAACGTTATTTTTCTTCCGCGCAAATGTGCCAGTTGGTCTACGTTTTGGCACAATGCATGTTATTAAAAAACATTTTTTCATGCGATATTTGGGAGCTTTTGCGATAAATTGCAACATTTTTTATCGCGGTAAACCGCAAAATGCTTAATCGTCTCATCCAGTCACTGGTATGCACAGATAGAGACAGATGGTGCTAAAGCACTTGCCCACTGCCTTATGTCCTAAAAAGTGCCCTGTAAAAGTTTTTACAGATTACCCTTTTTTCCCCACTTTACTGAGGCCAATGTTGATATGATATTTTAGGAAAGCTGCATGATTAAAAGACTGAAAATAATGGCCCAATATGTGTGCACACACAAATAGCCACACACACTCTCAATCATTTCCGACCTGTTTTCATAACACGATTAAAAATATCTTGTTATGCTGTGCATGGCGCACATAATGCACATAAAAGAGAGCTCATTTGAGCCCATTAAGTGTATAGTCAGGTATGTTAATGGATCAGGGGTTAAAAGGGTGAGAAAAGTATCGGGGGGGGGGGCAAATTTAGAGCCCAAACTGTAAACCACTCTCTTTACTGTGTTCACATCAGAAGTTAATAAACCTGTAAAACAGCCAGAAGTAAATTGACTTTTAAATGGGGACAAGCGACAAAGGCAAGAGCAGAGAATAAAAACACTATTAACAAAGCAACTTTACACTACAGCTTTAGGCGCTTATGGTCTAAAGACAAGACAAGGCTTTCCTGCCACCACTGTGCGTCTCTCACGCTGAAAAAAAAAACTTGAGCCAGTCAATGGATGAAGGCAGAAATGTACAACGGGAGAGGCGTTTGCCATTTTTAAATGGCTCGGAATCATTATATTTTATTAATCAATTAATAACAGTACTGCTGACCAGTGTTACTGTTCCCTAGGCCTATCGTTAAAAACAAGCTAACATTAAGAATATAGAGCAAACAGGAGCTAATCATTCTCACCGGAGCTTATCATGGTGTTCAAGGCAAGTTGTAGCGAACAGTTCTGAACCCATGTCAAGATAGGTCATCAGAAAAAAAAAACAACGAAGGCTTTCTAACTCTGAAAAAACGCCCAAATTGAGTGTTTATTGAGTTCGTCTCGCAATCAGTTAACGGCGTGTTCAAATCCAGTGGGGAGATGAGGTTGCCAGGTCAATCGATGCAAAAAGTTGACCTTGCCACCTGAACCAATGGAATATTCGGAAGAGAGAACTGGCAACCAGCAGTGGAATGTACCAGTTGATCTCGATTGGCTGTAACCCTGTATGTGACCAAATGTTTAGCAACGTCGTTCTGCGGTCCACATACAGTCCACCATGGAGCTGTTCAGTGTCGTCATCTGCTCACTCGACCGCCCCCCCCACAAAAAAAAAAATACAAATCTCCTCGGATATGCACGATTCACATAAACGGCCCATATTGATTCCAAAGGTGAGGGATTGGTATGCCTTATAGTTTTCGTTACAAATTTTAGGATGATCTCTGTGAATGAATACAAAATCTTGGGACGTGAAGATGCGGTATCAGACTTTTAAGATGTAGCCTAAGCGCAGAAATACAGTAACCAAAACCTTATGAGTATGCTTCTGAACCTTTCTCCATTGTTTGTTGGTTCCATTTCTACTGTCCCCCGATTGAAATCAGTAATATCTTTAAATGTCTTAATGTCTCCCGTGAGAAAGTTAGAACACGGTCAAACAGTCCTTAACCATTTCTTTCAGCGATGCTTGTTGTGGACATTTATGCACACAGTGTTGTGACAGAATAGTGATGTAGTTATTATTGGTAGCCTACTTATTGAAGTGGTAGCCTACATTAAGGTCGAACAGCCCCGATGAAACTGAAACTACTTACTACAGTGCGTGCCAATTATAATGTGTTTATTTAGGCCAACCTGTTCTTGTAGCTCCATTGTCAGTGGCGTGGTAAATTGAGCAAGTGATATTATGGGAGCGGGTCATCTGTGCATGCGTTAAAATGCGTTAAATATTTAAATTAATTCCACATATTGATTACCACAAAAAACGCATTAATTTTGACAGCTATAATAAAAATAAATAACAAACAACAGAAATATCCCTTTTCGCCACGCTCTCGCGAGACTAGACACATCTCATCTCGCGAGATCTCGTCACCCTCCTACAAAATACCGTTTTGCACTGGGACCACACCCAAAGACACCTGTGCCGTAGACTTAACAATGCACTTATGATCATGAAAATGGAGCCCTATAAATTTAATCAGAAGCAATTCACAGTCTAGCTCAGGTTACCTACTAGGTTAACTTTGAAGTGTGTTCTGTTGGCAGCCTAACGTAGAATCTTGCTCGCTATGACCAGCAGACATTAGATTTCCTTGACCATGGCCAATGGCAAAATATGATGAATGCGAATAATCGCAGAGTGTAAGCTGCACAAGTGGAAATGCAGTGCAAGTGTATTTACCTTAGTGTAATAACCTTTAGCTGTTATAGTTTTATTATATTATTATTATATTATTTATTTAATTATTTAGTCACGACAACTGGTGCTCTTTATGGTCTGAATGGTCACTTCTTGTAGATTATACTGCCATTATATCTACCGCAGCCTAAGAAGCTAAGAGTCCATCACAGAGAGACTTACTACAGAGAGACTATAGCTTACAAATTATCTGCCAGTTGATTTCTCTTCATTTGTAGTATAGCCACACATTATAAGAGCCTCTAACCCACCAACCCCCACCCCTACCCCACCTCCCTGTGTAAGAGGTGTGTGATGACACCTTCAGAGAACTGAGCGAGGAGCCATTAGTCAAAACTCATCCGTGGCAGCAGTACCAGACAAGCAAAGAATATGGATGGATGGACAGTAGTGGGCCCAGCGAGTGGCCAGCTTGTAAAAAGCCGGCAGGGGCATGAGCAGATGGCCTTCAACAGAGCAATGGCTCCCAGGAAATGGCTGAGGAGTGCAAGAAATAAACAAATAAATAAATAAATAAATAAATAAACAATTAAAAACACATGCCAGTCAGGCCATCAGTGCCTTCAGCAAAAAAAGAACTGGGGGGGGGGCACTACCACGGTATCACTACTCAAGCAAAAAAAATAATGAAATAAAACAGTTGTTAATAAAGTGCAACTAATAAAGCCTTTAACATTATCAGTTTGAAAAGCATGACAAATTACTAAATCAGATGGAAAATAAAATTTCATAACAAGCATCCACAATATGCAAAACACTAGGCTGCTGTGTTTCTCTCTGGTCCACCAGCAGCCCAAGAGCTACGTGGGAGAAAATATTATGAAAGCCATCTGCAGCAAGCCCTGTTATACAATCGCAGATCTGCAACAAAACTGAAAACAAACACACATTTTGCAAAACCCATTTTAACCCATTTCCCAGCTACTTAGCCTTTCAGACACTTGATGTGCCTCTGCATCATTTATGAGAAAGGACTGTTCCATTTACCCATCAGGCCACCATTGTTAATGCTGTTTTGTTACACGGACAGACAGAGTCAATTGCAGAATGGTACAGGTCTGCCTTTCCCAAAAAGAGGTACATAGTGTGCCTGTGCTACACTGTGTGGATCTGGCAAAGAGGGAACATGCCATTAAGTCAAAGCTTAATGCAATGGTGGTATAAGGGGAAGGGGGGCTTTGAAAAGGCAGCATGGCCTCTGAGACATGAATAGTGCTGTAGGTGTGTTTGTGCAGCTACACATGATCTCTATATTTTATAAGGCTCTTCTTGTTGTTCAGATGTACATGCTCTGTGCGTGCTGTGGCATACTTTAAGGTAAAAGCATACTTATGCTTTTGGTGTCTGATAGTCTCAAGAAACATCTTGTATCAGCCAACCAATCGACTGAGTGCTTCTCTATTTTTGCATAGAGTAATGCTTGGCATGCTGACAGACAGTTGCTGTACTGTATTAGCCCTAACACTACTTCTGGAAAGGGGCAAGGAAGGATCACTGTTTTAAAGGTACTCTATGCGATGCTGTTCGACGTCACTTCTGCTAACGTTTCACATAAATACTAAACAAAACAGAGCAAGCTCCCCCCTCCCCCCCAGTGTAATCGTCGTACCTTAGTCAGTATGAGCAGTATAATTATCACCGTCTTGTAATGTTGCTTTCATGAGATGGCTTTGGAGATAACTGTTATTTTTTATTTTTGCATGTGAATGCTCTCACAACAAGTAATCGTAACTTTTACCTGTCCAATAAAAAACGTGCCACCTCTGCATGACTGCATCCGATTGGAAGTTCTTTTGCCGGCGAAGTCCACTGTAAAATCTTGCGAAATTGCATACAGCACCTTTAATATGAGCATTTCAGGGTATGGCTGTATCTCTAGAGAAAGCAAGACTTGATGTTCACACATGGTACATGCAATGCCGCCAACAGCCTGGAGTGACCGGTCACTGTGGTTCCAAGACGCCATCCAGCATCCACGATCCATGACTTTTGAGAAGGTATTCTGCCACCAGCTGACCACAGACAGAGAGCTTGCTAAGCAGGGAGAAAGCACTTGTGTGTGTGTGTGTGTGTGTGTGGGTGGGGTGGGGGGCTGAGGTTGACAACATTCATACCTGCCTAACAGAATGATGTGGGTGCCTTAAGACAGCTCCATCTGCTGGAGATGATGCCAGTGTTCGCCACTCATCGTTCAGCAGATCTAGCCGTCAGAACACATTTGTCACAGTCACTAGCTACTGACCTGCATCATTTAGCAATGAGGTGAGACATCACCCGCTCAGAGCCCTCTTGGCAAATAACATTTATGCACATCTTTGAAGACCTACGCAGTGGAAAATGCCCTAGGCATTGGTTGAGGGAGGGGGTGAGCTTTAGATATGAGTGTACTTCTCAGAGCCAGTCATCGGTTTGCTCTAAGTGTCTTCCAGAGTTCATAAAAAAACCACAACACTTATTTGCTTTGCCTAGTACAAAAAGACTGGACATTGGTTAATTAAAGCATTAAACTCAAAAACACAACTATGGTCTGATGTGGATCCTAGTGGTAAAATATGAATACTGTATTGTAGGGGAAATAAAAGGCATCAACTAGGTGCCAAACAGATTGAAAGAATACTCCTTACAACTGTACATCAGTCTGATGCACAAGTGACCACCACCCCAGTTTTCTGAGAAAAAAGAAAATCAGAAATGTAACCATCCTACTTCATCATTCAAATACCAACATCTTAATCATGAGCAGTAATTGTCAAGGCTCTCCAATTGAGACAACAGCATAGGAAATTCTTACAAGAGCATGATCACAGGAATGCCACTGAATTTCTCAAAACTAAACACCAAGCACTAAAACAAACCTGGAACGAGCCATCAACTTTGCTGCAGGGTCAACTGCATAACCAGGACAGAAGGGAGGCCATATTGCGACCCCTCACTCCAATGCAGTTGAGTCATGATGTCATTGGCATACTTGATGGTGACAAGGCTTGTCATGTGTGTTAGCCCATTTTACATTTTGCTGTGGGTCCATCGTCAGCATATTAGGTGGTTATGAAACAGGTTACAAAATCCATGTCAGAAGTGGCCCAAATTCTTTCCCCACCACCACCGAGCCCGATAGCCAGACTGATTTGTTTGGAGCAATTACTTGCAGCTCTTTTTTCCACTTGTCCCAAAAAGGAATTATGCAACAGAAGTCTCAACATACAAATAGACTTGGCATGAATAATGGTTGGAACCTGAGGGCCCCATGTGGGATACACTTTGTGACAGGGAGCCCGGGCAGCTCAGATTTGGCCTTCGGAGAGAGGGAGAGGATACAGACGATACATTGCTGGCCTACCCCCTGATTTTCCATCTAGCCTTCCTAGGGCTACACTGCCATCTATTTAGTCAGCCTGCTCATTCCATCTTGCTTTCTTTCCGACCAGAGACAAAGCATCATGCAAGTGAGTAAAAGCATATCTGTAAATCACCACAGTATTGTTAAAGCCACTATGTGTAGGATTTATCTTCTATTTATCTTCGTCTTTTATTAAAAATAAATTTTTTATTTCAAAAATATAATGTAAAACGATGGTAATTACCTCCATGAATAAATTGTAGTGTTCCCGTAAACTTGGTAATTTCCATTTCTATATAGATGTGGCTGGGTACCAAATAAGAATATCCATTTTGCGCCGCCATTTTCAAAATGAGGACCATGGGTAATGAGGACCGTGGGAAGGGAAGGGCTAATACATTTTATTCAAACGTGTGCAGTATACCACTTCGCGGATAGATGGGAGAAATTCTCATGCGGAAAAAATAAAACTTACACATAGTGGGTTTAAGAATCTACCAATTTAAAACCATAGCAATTAGCAATGTTTGGCTACGCTAATACTGAGCTAGGCTAATATTTTTGTATTTCTCCAATTCTTAACAAAAAAAAATATACCTAGCACATTCCTGGAAGTGAAATGACACATGCTAGTCTACAGCTTGCGAAACAGAACTACAGTCTAACTGGCATGAAAATTGGGCCTGAAATTGTTTACACATTTATACTTTTCCAATTTATGGAAAAATGTATATGACGTCATCCTATTTTTAAAGCCGTAAGATGTGTAACTATATATACACAGTATACTTTGAACTTTAAAATGCTGTTGAATTATGGCTTTTAAATAACCAAAATAGCCAAACATGCAGACGGAAGAGTAATGAATAAACTAGACCAATTACGTTTGATTCGTTTGTTCACTGTCAGGACTGATGGACTCTGAACTTTGCAGGGTATTTGTTCTGTGTGATGTTTTGCTTTGTTTTTTTTTATGAGAGTCTGCGGTGTTTGCGTTTCAAGCCGTTCTGCGCAAATTCATTCATCCAACCCTCTCCGCAATTTCATACCATCACAATAAAACGAAAACGATAATCTCATGTGTTTGTGTTTCCTTCTGTAAGACACAGTTATATTTACACAAGTGGAAGAGGCTTTCTGTCTGTATCAGTTTGAGCTAATGAAGCTTTGCCTGAATTTAGCTGAATATATCCAGCTTAGTTAACCCTTGACACATTCATTCTATTATAGGGCGAATTTATGCAACACTGCGTTAATAATAACGCCTGTTTAGAATGAGTGCATTCGTGTGAGTGCGTGTGTGCATGTAGGCACTCATGACTGACGGTCCAAATGACAGCTGGATTTGAGGTGGGCCAGGTGTGGGGGTCCGTGCTCAGTCTCTCTCATAGCCAAGTTGTCCTTGAGCTGAAATAGGTTGAAGACCCCTGAACTAAACGGCATTTTCTCTGCAGAAACCGCAAGGTGGACTTGCCATGTTTGCACAAGGTGTTCATTCTCATGTTAACTCTCATACATATTTGTCTTCAACACAGAAGCAGGGTTTAGAGAATGCATGCATCAATAGGTTTCAACAGGTCTGCAGTGTAACCGTGATTGATACATAGATTCTCATTTATAGACAGGATTATATACCATCTATATCTATATCCACAACCTTCAGTTTCAAAAATTACTAGTTTATTCAGGCTAATTTCTGTTTATACAAATGCCTGGTAATTCCCTTAAAGGCCCACTATGCAACATTTATTTAATTAATCCGTTTCATACTGTTTAGGATTCTAAAATGAGTCGTTACACGGCAAACGAACGGTGTAGAATGTGCCACCGTGGCCTATAGCGGTAGATGCAGCACTTGCAATGTTCAGCAGCGCGGACCGCCTCCAATAGAATGCAGTGCAATACAATGCAATACAGCAGTCTTTAGAGGAAGCTTGTGAGAGAAAAAAACAGAACGTTGCTTAGCCCCTCTTTAAATTTCCATAAACTTTTATTAATTCATATTAATTTCCATAGAAATTTTCGAACTTTGCAAATCCACAGGATTTTATTACCCCATCATGAGAGCCAAGGAAGTCTGATTACACCGTTCTAACATGAGAGATTGTGCTCAAACTGGATATTAGGCCTAAACATTAAATTCAAATGATGGTCACCCAGCATCCCATTAGAACCAAACTTTGTCCAAAATGAGAATCATTAATGCCTTTTTGTGCAGCAAAAATGAGCATTTGTGCATCATTGTGCCTTAGAGCAACACACCACCGTACCTCAATATTGAAATATGCTGTTCCCCTAATTTAGACGAGTTGATACATACCTGTCTTATCTCTGTGCGTGCACTGAATCGCTCTGGCGCACGATGCTAAAACAACCAAACGCACCCACCACATCTTTCCGATTTACATGCGAATACTCGAATAGTTACCCATGACGGTTGTGGTGACACAAAATAAAACGTAGCGATTTTCTAAGCAGATAACAAAGATAACCATTTATGGCGGAAAAACACTTGCTGCGGGCAGAGTAACATCCTCACTCCCGAAAAATTCTCTCCACCGAGGATGTTACTGGGGGTTCCCAAGAGTTTCTCCGCCATACATGTCTGTGGACTTGCCACCTAGTGGGGGGTGTTGGGGGTGTTCTCCATTAGAAAGAATGGGAGAAATGCTTGTGTGTGTGTGTGTGTGTATGTGTGTGTTGGGTTGGGGTGTTGAGGGGGGGTTTTGGGGGGTGTAGAGGTGGGGTTAGTGGGTGGGGGGGGGGTTGTTTAGGGAGCTTTAGGGGGGTTGGCAAGTCTACCTTGCGGTTTCTGCAGAGAAAATGCAGTTTAGTTCTCTTGGTTATCTACTTAGAAAATCGCTATGATTTATTTTGTCACCACAACCATCATAGGTAACTGTCCTAGTATCCGCATGTAAATAGGAAAGACGTAGCACAGATGAGCACAGATGATTTTCTACAAAACTTTTTGAAAAATAAACTAGATACACATAAATTCAATCATAGCTACTTAGGGAAATAATATTGAAATACAAACAACTTATTTACTTCTAGACCTAATTGAGAAATATTAAAACAAAAAATAACTTCTTTGATCAGATTGTAATAGTTTTTGTAAGCCAGCAAATACTATTATCAAAGATAAAGTAAGTGTGACAAAGGTCATTTATACTGCTCTTCTTCTCCTGCAGAGATCTGCCAAAATAAAAAACTGCCAAACTTCAACTGTCTTGAAATATTTGAAAGATAATGTTTTCAAGGTATAGATCAAGGAGTGAATCTAAGCCAAAGTGAAATGATCCTGTAGAAGGGGACACACCTGCCTCCAACAGCGGTTTAAACAGGATTTTGCTTACTGCTCCTCATTCGCCATCATTATTTCTGCGCATCATACCATAAATTAACAAGACGCCTTAACTGTCACTCTTCGCAGTTCCATTTTCTCTACAGACTAGTGCAGTAACATTAGTGCTGGTGGCATGCACTGGGTAAATACTACTGGGTCAAGCTACCTTTCATTTCAACAGTGATCAGCAGTCAGACACTATAGTAGAGCACTTTGATTTTGTTATGGAGAAATTACACTTGATACTTGCTTCTGCTGCAACATTTCTGTGTTTAACAGAGAGATATCATGTTGCATGCATGTAGCATTGGGAGTGATTTATGTGCTGAATACGGCACTCAGAGCTGTGCATAGAGGACTTGTTCTGTTCACAAACAAACCACATCTCTCACTACAGTACTGCCAAACAGCTGCAACCAGTCTAGCAATTAACAACCTCATGACTATTATAGGTGTGTTCTAGAGTAGGTCATAAAATCTCTAAAAAGAATTCCTCTATCTACTAAATAGATATAATTTTATGACTAAAACTCAGTGAGAAGTATGTTACTCAAACACCTCCAACCACCACAAGACAACAAGACACTAAAAAAATAATACGATACATGTGGCCAAAGTGCAATGCAAATGCAGTGAAAATCAAAATGGGAGAGCAGTCTATTTTTATTCTATTATATTTATGCTTATTCAACTATTCAAACATTTGAAGTGAAGGCCTGGCTCACAATTTTGCCATCCCAAACAGGGCTCTAGACTAATTTTTTGTCACAGTTGCCCTGGTGCGCCTAACTTTTTTTCTTAGGTACACCAGAACAAAATTTAGGTGCACCAAATTTTTTAACGCATCAGATGTAACACCTAAAATATATAATTATAAAACATCCCAAGCTATATTAAATTAAAAAAGAACATTTAAAAGTTCAAACTGAACGTCTCAGTATGTGCACATCTGAACAGCTCAAAATTTTATGGACTATCCTCCATTGTAGGACACATGCCCTCAGATGGCCAACTCCTCTAATTTGGCCTTCTTGATCAAAGCGAAGTTACAAAAAAATGACAAATAGTGTAACTACACTTGAGCTACTTTTTAATGTATAATAATAATAATAATAATAATAATAATAATCATAAATGATCCAACCTTCTTCTAAGATTCTATTATTGATTAAACCCACAGCTCTCTCAATAGCTATCAGCAACAATAGCAACAGTAACTGCTTAGTATATAGCCTAATGATAATTTGACTTACTTTGATTTACTGTAAAACACTACCATACACTGTGGATATTTTTTAATTATGCCTACAGTGATGCATCAAATGCATCACATTATTGCAAGGTACTGATCTTCCATGTAGAAGATTTGCTGCTGGGAGCTGATGCTCTGAAAATGTAGCTTTAAGGAAAGTTACCACACTACATTGCCAAAAAAAATTGCTTAAAGGGATAGTTCGGTTTTTAACACATTGAGCCCCTTTCACAGG
>JAGFZM010000423.1:140831-151650 GCA_017657215.1 Limnothrissa miodon | reverse complement strand
TGGTCCCCAAACCAGCGGGACTGATGCTCTGCATGCCTTGGCAGCCCAAGGTGTTCTGCAGGATTAACAACCAGCAGGTTCTGTGCTGTCACCATGTATCCTCGCTAGTTATAGCGTTACGTACTCATACATCTCCCTCTCCCTGCCATCTCCCTGTTCCTCCGTACTACAGATGGATCTGAGCGCTCTTACACAAGTAGCTACAGGCAATTAACATGCATGGCAGAGTGTCCAGGCCCTTCCCAGGAGTCTGTGCTTGACCTCCCCATTAGCGCAGTGGACTGCTTTAACTTTATTGTTCCACTCCCATCTTTTCATCAGCTGCTCAGTGAACTGGACCCGCTTGCCTCCGGTTCAGGTCAGGTCAACACCTCGTCTCATAATCTTTCCTCTGATTGGCATGAAGGTGAAGCGGAGGGCAGGGAGCTGAAGCAGAACAATGAATCATGCATTCCATGGATATCTCTTATTACAAGACATTGAGAAGAAATTGCATTTGGTGTTCCCCTGCAGAACAATATTTGTATTGACAGGAGCAGACAAAATGGCTGTGTGTGTGCTTTCCAAAGAATCTATATCAGTGGTTCTCAGCCGGGGGGGGGCTCGAGCACAGGACAAGAGAGGAAAAAACGGACTCGCTGACTATTCTTAGCCTACAAAGTAGATGCAGCAATAATTTTCTGGTGTTAATGGAGAGTTTTCTGATATTTTGGAGACTCAGACATGAAAGCAAGCATCACTCTGCAGTTACTGTCCTCAACGAGCAATGGGTGCTACCGTGAGCCACTCCCCCATCCTAAAGCAGTAGGCTACTCACGGGCGGTCCCAAAACCTTTGATGTGGAATTTCCTTTTTGTTTCGAATGTTGAGTGTCACGTCATCAGGGCAGCAAAAACACAACAAATTTTCACATATTAGGCTACAGTTCACACCTAGAATGGCATCCGCAATGAGGAAGCAGGTGGATAAAGAATATCGTGTTTTTCAAGTGAAATGGACCGTAGACTACTAACGTTACTTCGTTGAAGTGATGGCAAGCCAGTTTGCCTTGTTGGTGGAGAATCGCTGGATGTACTAAAAAAGGCCACCCTTAAATGGCATTACAGTAAATGCGAAGTTAGCAGTGTTGCAAGGCCAGCTACGCAAAGACATATTAAAGGTCTCATTCCATCGTATTTTCATTAATTTTGTGGTGGTCTCTTGTCTAAAATAATGTCATGAGAGTTGGTTTCGACAAAAATATGCTGTGATTATCTTGTTTCAAGCTATTTTAGTTCGGTGAAAACGAGAGCAGGGATAGCGCGAGAGGATTCTTATGAATATTAATGATATGCAAACGTATCGCCTCTGATTGGCTAACAGCACTGTGACGCTCCCTCTAGTGGGTCTGTCTGCAGGCAGCCTAATAATGTTTTCTTGAGGGCGTGCTTACTGCATAGCTAATGTTTAATCTGACGTAGGCTTGTACGGCTTTTCCGATTCGTTCGTTTTTCCCGGCTGTTTTCTGTCACAGACTACAGGGGTAGGAGAGCATTTTGAAGTTGAGCATAAAAGTGCAACTAGCTGACCTATGGTAATGTAAAAAAATCAAGTATTAAACGGTTATTTTGGAAGGAGACCTTTAAATGCACTTCAGCAATGTTTAGTTGCCCAACAGACAGCTTTCACAAGACTTTCAAAATTCCATCAGAGAAAACGTGGTGTCTGCCAGTTATGTGGTGAGTGAACTATCGCTAAGAAGCTGAAGCTTTATTCACATGGGGAATTTGTGAAGGAGTGCGTTGCTACTCCGGAGTTTATCGCGAAGAACAGTCTCTGACCAGATAACGGTAGGGCCCATGTGTAGGCTAGTTTAACCAACCAGAGATCAGCATTATACGTTTTTTAATGTCAGGTATTCATATTAATGCCTTTGAAAAAAATGTTGGTTTGTTTATGCTAAATGTCTGTTAATTTGGCTCACAGAAATTAATATATTTTGAAATTATCAATGCATAATAGTGTATGGTGCAGTATGTGACGCTGAGGTTCACAATTAACAACTGTTGCTGAATATTGGCATGTAACATCATAATAATAGCAATAGGCTAGTAATAATAATAGGTCACCCCCCCACCCCACCCCTCCCCCCCAGGCAGGATTAGATGCTCGCTTCCAATCCTGCATTTGCTCCCTCCCCCCCCCCCCCTTCGTTCCTTGAAAAATCTCACTCCAAGGTTTATTGAAAAATTGGCAGCCCTGCTATGATGATGTCCCTAAGCCTACTTGCACTTTTTTACTTAACATTACCTTATTGTTTAGAACTGTTTTGCCGTGCATCTGCACTTTATTGTTGTCAACGTCTACGCATGGGACAAGTGTGAAATGTAATTTCGATTCCTTTGTGTGTCAAGTACATGTGAAGAAATTGACAAATAAAACGGACAAAAAAGGTGTAGTTGGAGGGTTGGAGGGTGGGGAGGTGAATGAGTGGGTGGCGCCGGGAGGAGGGGGGGGGCCCAACTGCGTTGAACCAGCTTTGGGGGGGCTCAGCTTGCAAAAAGGTGAGAACCCCCGTTCTATATAATTCATCTCTATTTTCTGCCAATAGGCTCCCTCCATGCTGCAGTGGGCTATGTGGCACGTATAAAACAGAATAGTCTGTCATATTGTCCTCTGGCTACTTTTATTAGACATACTTGTGCTTACAAAAAACATCAGTGGAACTAATCTCCCATCATTCTTGATCTCCAGAGAGAATGAGCACACCTAAAACGAATCATAAATGCATCTCTTTGACTGTCACATACAAGCCATACCATTGCATTGCAATGAACGTTTCCATCCAGCAAAAGGTGATACAGTATAATCAATGTATGTCATTACACTTTCAACTCTCTTGGTTGCAAGCATTGTATGAATTGGTTATCATGCATGTTTATTGCATGTGAGGCCCTGTTTTGGGTTGAATACAGAGGTGAGGCGATCGTGTTTATGCTGGACTCATGTCTGGGCTGAATTCCTCTCAGCTAAATTACTGAAGGAAAGATCTGGGCAATCCATCATTGCAGAGGATGCACAAAGACGCCAGTCATATCCACTGAGAGAGAGGTTGGGTATATGTGTGTGTGTGTGTGAGGTTGGGCAGGAGGACGCTGACAGGTGAAAAGCAACTTCTCGCATTAATACATTATTGAACAGATGTGCCTCTATACTACTTTCGACTCAGCACAGCAGCAAGCATCAGAAGAGACTCCCAAGCTGATTAAAATGACTTGGGTCTGCTGGTGGACTTCTCATTGTTTAACCTTTGAGATGAGGCACCATCTCAGATGACAAGGGGACAGCATAAAATGATGAACAGGCCAGGATGTCCTAGACGCTGCCTGCTTACTCTTTCTTTACTTTTCTCCTTTAACACAGGCTCAATTAAATATGAATGGAGGGAAGGCATACTGTGAGTTTAGTTTGCACGTTCAAACAAACACACAGCTGTCACAATCTTTATTGTTAGCAACATGTGCTTACCAGTTTCAAATCATAGCGAGTTCCGGCAAGATGGCGTGCTGAGCAGTCACGTTTAGTGTGCTCCGCAAGCCCAGTCCCAAACCTCTGTGAATGTAACATATTCTCCTCATATTTGGTCCCAGTTATAGAAAGTTATAGAAAGTGAGTAACATAAATAAAAGACATAAATGCGTAACTGGGAATAGGGGCTGAAATATGCCTGGCTGCAGCTAATAATGCTAATGTTAACATTCGCCTGGAAAATGTAGAAACTGAGAAAATGGAAACTGCTCAAAGAAGGAGGCAAAAAAGCCCTCAATCCAGTGACATTGTCTAGGCCAAGAAACAAAAAGGAATGCAACAGGAATTGGTTTCTAACTCCCAACGTTTTAGCAGCTATTCAGAACTTAACAGCGTTGGTGGAGGACTTTGGCACACAGCTAAAACAAAACAACATAATGATTGCAAAGTCGCCAAGGCAGTCGAGTTTAATGCTGCTGACATTAAACCGGCACTAAGCAACATTCTGTTTTTCTCTCTCACGAGCTCCCTCTAAAGCTCGCTTTATTGCATTGTATTCCACTGCATTCTATTGGAGGCGGTCCGCGCTGCTGAACATTGCAAGTGCTGTATCTACCGCTATTGGCCACGGTGGCGCATTCTACACCGTTCGTTCGCCGTGTAATGACTAATTTCAGCATCAACAGTATGAAACGGATTAATTAAATGAAAAATGTTGCATAGTGGGCCTTTAAGGAAGGAAAAGAGAAGACCAAGGCTCTTGAAAGGGAGGTCCGGGAGCTAAAAAAGGAAAACATGGAGTTGAAAGAGAAAACAGGTGACTGGGAGAGATACCAAAGAAGATGGAAGCTCCAGCTAAACAGTCTCCCTGAAACCGAGGGTGAAAATACACGACAGGTGGTTGCGGAGCTGTTAGCAAAGATGTTCCCTAACTGGACACATAATATGGACTTTATTCTGGATACAATTCACAGACTTGGCAAGCCTGTAAAGGGACGGCCCCATTAAATAATTCTACAATTTGCCACAAGAACCTACAGAGACGTCCTGTGGAAACAAGCTGTGGCGAGGTGTGTGCCGAGATGAATGTACGGTTCAAAGAGGACCTCACCAAAGAAGAACGGCAGGCTGAGGTTGATTCTGATTAATGTGTATGGGTAAAACAACAGGCAAATTAATGCAGACATGTTAAAAGTCATAACCGATGAAACAGAAAGATGCAAACTCACCTTTCAATGCGATGGCCTATAGCGGTAGATACAGCACTTGCAATGTTCAGCAGCGCGGACCGCCTCCAATAGAATGCAGTGCAATACAATGCAATACAGCAGTCTTTAGAGGGTATAATAATAATGATAAATAATAACATGTCAAGATCACAAGATGATTTCTAACAAGATTTTTTCCTACTATAGTCAACTGTACTCTTCCAAGTTCTCTATGAATGACACACTGACACTGACACAATTAAAAGTCATATCCCACATATACAAAGAAACCTTTAGGAACCTGTAATGCAGAGTTACGGATTCAAGAACTGGGTTCAGTTCTCAGTAAGATTAAAATAGATAAATCTCCGGGAGTTGATGGCTTAACTGCTTACTTCTATAAATATTTTTGGGTAGATTTACAACACTTTGTTTTCAATATTTTCATGAAACAAGGTATTATAGTATTAATTCCCAAACCAGGGAAAAATCCATTAATTCTAGATAATAGACCTATTACTCTTCTCACCACTGATTATAAACTTAAAACAGGACTTGATGAATGTATAAGTGTGTCACAGTCAGGTTTGATGAAGAATAGGTCCATTCATAATAATATAAGGATAATTTAGGATATTTTAGATTATAAAGATTTGATAGAAGATGAAGGATTCATGTTATTGATTTTTTTCAAAGCATTTGATTTAACTTTGACATAGATTTTTGCGGGTTCTGCAAAAAGGAAATTGAAACTACAACACATTTTCAGTACTTGTTTAGTTACTCAAAGCCTTTGGTTTGCTGTGAAAATCTGGTTGTCAATTTCTGGACCTATTCCTGAACAACTGAAGAAATAATTTTTTTGGACCACTAGGGGAAACTCAGAGGAGAATTTTATGATAAACATGGTTATTATTTAAGGGAAATTCTATATTCATAAAAACAGGTGTTTTAGAACATTCCCCACTCTCTAGTATTATTTTTTTTTTTTACAGACATGAAATCCCTCAATAGAATGACAAGAAAGAATGCAGTTACTTTAAATAATATCATATCCAATTACATCTGAAAAATAAATTAGCCCTTGGAGTGGTAGTTCTCAATAATTTTATTCCCCATTCTGGTAGCTTTCTGTGGTTACTAAATGCAATATGTTTAAGGAACATTATGGATTGATAAGTGTGAATATTGTGATTGATAAGTTATTTATTTATTTTATTATTATAAATAAATAAATCCTCCGTTCTGAGTATTGTTTTCTTTTCCGTTTTTTTTTTTGACATGTCAGACACAAGACACACCCAAGGTCATTTGGTATTCTGCAGTTTAAAGCTTTTATTTAGTATTATGCAACCATTTATTTTCTTATATAAAACATATTTCATGTTTTCATTGAAATAGAGTTAAGGATAATGTTTCAAAACCCATGCTGAATTACTAGATTACTTGTAAGATCATCACTGTCTTCACCTCTTCATCAGACTATGCAGTGTGTAATTTGAATAGTGTATGTTGACCTGTGTCCATGCAAGTCAAGTACGTTTGAGGCTGATGCCACAGTTGGAGATGTAAACATTGGATGTCAGTTTCTGCTCCAAGCAAGCATGTCCATGTTTACTGAATAGCACTTCACATGACCCCACCAGTCCAAATGAGCTCCAGTGTCTCATTAATGGCAGCAACTGAACTGTGCAAATCGGCGTATCAGTGTACCTTGGCCTCATTTGTCCCAATTACCTCAGGGTAATTCCCAATTTCTCGCATGGCCTTGGAAGGTCACAGAGTCTAATCGTATTATTATTAATGAAGCTAGCAAGAAATAACCTGGCTTGGCTAAAAATAACAAAGGAAATGAAAATAGGAGTTTTTTTTGCTATCTCTGCAGTATCAAATTTGATATTTAGACATACTTTGGCTGAAATCACCAGTAAGATCTGTTGCCAGTGCTAGTGTACATTTCAAACTCACTTCTCTCTCTAAAGACACCATCCTGGTTCTGACAGCCAACTGTTTGCTGAGCAACAATAGCCATCCCTGCGATGTAAAGCTCATGTCTCAGGGTTGAAGGGTCCAGAACATAATGTCATTCTGATTTAGAGTCAATCCCTCAAAATTGTTAATCAATAAACATCTGTTTGTATGTATTTTGGCTTTGAATGATTTTGGCCTTTGGCTCCTGTTGGCCATTGAGTGCCATTGAAAATGAATTACCAGCCCAAGCTATCTGCACAACTTGAAAGAATAATCAGGCTGTAAATTTGATGAATGTTAAGAGCAGACTGGTGTGTAAGCACATCAGGGAGTGAACAAGTGTGTGTGTGTGTACTGTATGTGTGTGTGTATGTGGCATGTGTGTATGTTCTTGGTTTCCTGCCAAGTTAACACCTGCCCCTCTCCAGTTCCAGGGGGTATGGCCAGAGCCCAGGATGTGACATCAGCATCAGCATGGCCAACCTGAGGTTGTGCTGTGCTGTGCTAGTATGCTCGGACTCTGAGGGGGCTGGGGTGCCACTGCAGCATCACCAGCCTACCTGCCCTCAGATCACTAACACGCCCCTGGGAGGGAGGGGCTCATTAGTACAGGGAGCCATTCTGGAGAATAAATACTCTAGAGCTGTTGTCAAGGTTGTAGTTCTCTGAGAATAAATGCCTTAATAAATGATAACCTTCAGAAGCACAATGACAGGACAGATTTTTATTTGGATTTCTAAAAGAGTGCAACTCCCGTGCTTAATGCTTTAGATGTTATATCCCTGTCCCCAGCCATAAAGGATGGCCCCCAGCTCTTTTCAGGATGCCAGTCTGTCTGTGTGTTCAGAGACAGGAGCTGAACAACCACCTGAAAATGCCATAGATGATTATTTTTATGATGTTCATTCTCTTTCTCTAAAGCTAGATCTCTCTCTCCTTCTGTGTGCATGGCGTGGGAGGCTCACAGTCACGCATGAGGATCCTTGTGGCATTTTCAGTCGCCCGCCTCCATCACCCACACAGAGTAGCTGCTGATGCCGTGCTAGCAACCCCCCACCTCAATGACCGCTCCTACCCTCAGGGGGGTTGGCCTGTCTCCCCTCTTTTCTTACCCAAATTATTCAACTGGGGGAAGAGATTTGTCAAAATTATATTTAAATCCTGCGGATGTTTTGGGACATCTCCAAGACATTTGCCTTGTATATTGCAGTATTCCTAAAACTCACTTTTTAAGAATACTGAATAGTGCATTGATGCTTTACTTAAACAGGATCTAATGCTAGCTGCCTCTGATATTCCTTTTTAAGGTTCCTTGTGTAGTTTGCTCAGGCTTAGCCTCCAGAATGCTCCTTCAACTTGTCTGCTCAGGCTGGATTTTTATTTTCAGCCACACAAAAAGAAGTAGGGTTTTTACTGTCATTTTTCTTTATTTCTGGATTGTAGAGTTCAACAAATAAAAAAATATGACTTATGGTTCAGCAGAAAATTTTGTCATGTAGGCTACAGAATTCACTTACACTAAATCTGTTCTGTGATTTCCTCCAATATCTGATTCAATAACAAGGCTATGAATGTAAAATCAGAGCAGCTGAGTGAGTTTCAAATGACAATTAAAAAAAATGGCTTCTATCATCATATCATAATCATAACCGTAAATCAGTTTAACCTTAATCAGTGTTCCTGGACTTCTGTTCATTTGAAAGGGCAATTTGGTGATGTACCCAAGCATGTCTGACTGTTATTCAGGATGCATTTTGTCAATAGCCACATTGCAAATATCCACAGACCCCAGCAACTTTAATTTACCCTTTTTTCTACTTCACGAGGCAGAAATGTCTGTATGCCGTGGTGGAAGTAACGCTGTTTCCTGGAGCCCCACTGGGGGGCAACCAGAGGCAGCGGAGCAGTGAGTCTGCACTGGCTGTATCTTCTTCTGGCAGCGCCATGTAAAGCGCCTTACAAAACTCTATGTTGGGCACCCGTCACGCTCGCCAGGAAATCACAACAGGTTTGTTTTTCAGCACTGGGGGAGACTTCAGGCTTTTGGGGAGATGCAATACAGTGCCCCTGGAAGCAGCCTATTTGCCTACAGTAGAAGCTATGGGAGCAGTCGCCATGTAACATACATCAGTAGCCTATGGAAGCAGCTGATGTATGGTACATGGCGGTTGAACTCCCTTCAACCTCGTCTGGGCTGTTTAAGCACTGGGCCCTTTTGATGATACACTCAGTATAAAATCAAACCACTGTTGTCACCAGGGCTTTCGACCCTCACACATTGGCCGTGAGACTCACTCATTTCAACAATTTCTCACAGTCTTGCATCCGCTTTGCCATTTAGGTATTAGGCTATTAATTTTACTGCACAGAAATTCTCTTCAGTAAATTTAGAAATGGACAGATTCACGGCTCAATAAATCTTCAACAAAATGATCTTACAACACAATAGTGATGGCCAGATCGTATTGAGACTTCGAATGAAGTCTCAAGCATTTCACATAATTTTTTTCCAACACTCCGTATTGAGGCGTGTGTCAAATTGGAGATATCACGTGATGTGACGTTTGAGGCCTCGGTTGCCGAACTTGCCGTGCTAGCGTGTTGAATCTAGGTTGATTGTGGCGGGATATCTTGACTATAAAGATGTTCCATGAAGAATATGCGCTCATGGGTTTTTTCTAGTGGTTGGAGACAGGTTTTCAGAAGTGGTTTTTTTTTTGCGGTGGATTGCAACTTGTGCATTACTAAGAGACTAACAATAGAGATGAACAAGAAGAGGAAGTTTTCACCTGTTTGGGAGTGCTTTGATCAGATTTCTTGCAATAAGGTGGTAATGCAATAGCTTAAAAGGCTAGACGGTGTTACTTAAACCAGCACTAAGCAACATTCTGTTTTTCTCTCTCACGAGCTCCCTCTAAAGCCCGCTGTATTGCATTGTATTGCACTGCATTCTATTGGAGGCAGTCCGTGCTGCTGAACATTGCAAGTGCTGTATCTACCACTATAGGCCACGGTGGGGCATTGTACACCGTTCGTTCGCCGTGTAATGACTAATTTTAGCATCCTAAACAGTATGAAACGGATTAATTAAATGAAAAATGTTGCATAGTGGGCCTTTAAGGGGACTCGGCCCAGCTAAGGGATGTCAATGAAGTAGCTGCCCACCCGTCAGGCAGGCAGACTGACGTGTTCCACAATAAAGTGCAATAACTTTGCTTGTATCAATTCTAGTGTCACAAAACCTCCTGTAATCTTACTAAGGTAAGGCTGCACAGGGTGGGAATATGTGGCTTAGTCTATTGTTAAAGGTACTCATTTCAACTTGACTGCATTTTCTTGGTAGAAACCGATGGTGGACTCAGTGGCGTAACAACATAGTCATGGGATTTGCGCAGCAATATTAACTTGACCTAGCATGGCTAGCTTCATTGCACAGTGTAAATGTGCTTTGCTCGACTCATGTTTCTTAGCTCGTTCTGAAAAATGCTTTACATCACTCACTCCAGTGGTCCATATATCCCCTTGTCCTGTGCACACACTTGCTCGAAAAAGTAGACATGGGAAACAAAAAACAGTATTTCTCTTTGGGCAACCACATGGTCATTTTTTCTTCTCGTACCATGCTCTTGAGAAAGTTCTGTTGTAAGTTTTACCCCTGTCCTTTGTCTGTTGGACAATATTTATGTCTCGTCTGCCAGGTCCAAGTTGTTTGACAGCTAATAACAGCAGGTCTTCCCCCCCCTCCATATAAATTCCACCCATTTCTCTCTCAAAAACTTCACTTTGGGAAGAACGTGTAGGCTCCCAGTGCTGTTTGTACATCCATACACAGAACAAAACATGGTGTTAGCAAAGATCGTTTAGGACCGTCTCGGGTATTAGTTTTCTTCGCCGCTTGTTGTGCTCTTTAACTCCGTTACTTCTGCTTCTCACGTTCTATAGTTCTGTTCGGTCACTCAATAAAAAACACATAATAAAACATAAATATGTGAAAATGCGAAAAAACATGATTTTTGCCAGAGTGGGTCTTTAACAAGTGTCTATACAATAGTGTGCCCATGGGGTGATTTTTTGACACTTATGTATTGATAGCAAAATTATGCTATAGATTTTTAGATCAACGCAGCCAGGTT
>JAGFZM010000423.1:97470-130831 GCA_017657215.1 Limnothrissa miodon | reverse complement strand
TAGACTCTCAAGCTGTGCACTCGTTTGGCATAGGGAAATTGTGACACACACAGAACACTACCATCCTTGGTAGTGGTAGAAGACCTTGCAATCATAAAAACACCTGTCTTTTTCAGCCACAGAAAAATGGAAAAAAGAAAGAGAGGAAAAAGGTCTAAGCCTGAGCGCAAACTTTGCTGGAACAGTTCCAACAAGATGAAGGTCAGTGGTCCACTCATTAATTAGAAACATGACCTCAGTGTAGACCTCTTTGCTGAAAAGGGACGCTTAAATGACCGCAATTCATCATTCAGCTGTGCAAGTGTTGATTTAGCAATGAATGCTCTGCAGGTGGCAACCCATGGCAGGATCAGGAAGCCATAAGGCTGCCATCCTTTTTAACACTGTGGAGGAGGAATGTGTGGGTAAATCCCATCTATTTTTGTCCGAACTTTCATTGTATTGCATAACGCTTGTAAACCAACTCTGCGGCACAAAGTGCTGAGGAATTCTTGCTGTTATTGACGCTACTACAAACCTGTTCCATAATTAAACACATTATCTTTTCTGCATCTTAATTGCTGACATGCACGTAGAAGTCATTAATTTGAATTCTAATGAATAGCCCAAAGAGTATTGATTCATGATTCACTTTATAAATGCTCTTATGACTCCTCATCTGCACTGATAATTAAGTAAGAGTACAGTGGGCCAATATGGAAAACATATAGGCCTCTATAATGTACACGGCGCGCTGTGCTCACTAAGGTCATCTAGTGGTGAATAAATATAACAGGAAAAAATTGCACCATGGTTATTTAAGGAAGTTTCAGGCACTTTACGAATTGTGGTACATTTCTATAAATACAGGAAATAATAATATAGAATTAGGCTACGTATGTAATTAATAATAATAATATATAATAAAATATAATTATGTATTTCAATTATAATTGGGAGTGAATTTGACATTTCACCTATGGATATATTGTAAGTAAATTTAACATATTACGACATTAAGCTACTGATAATATTCCTCTACTGATAAACTTCCTCTTCTTGTTCATCTCCATTGTTAGTCTTATCAATGCACAAGTTGCAATCCACTGCAAAAAAAAAAAACACTTCATTGGACATCTTTATAGTCGAGATGTCCCACCAAAATCAACCTAGATTCATCGTGCTAGCACGGCAAGTTCGGCAACCGATGCTTCAAACGTCACGTCACGTGATCTCTCCATTTTGACACACGGCTCGATACGGAGCGTCGGATAAAAATGATGTAAAATGCTCGAGACTTCATTCGAAAAGAAGAGGTGTGGTGCGGTGCATAGTGCGAATTTACTATTTTACGAGACTTAAAATCAATTCGCCACTGACCAGAAAAAAAAGGTCAGTCAGGAATCATTCGCGCATTGTTCAAAGGCTATTTTATGGGCGCTTCGTGCTTTAATATGGAAGAGTGCACGCACAAGCTGCTTCTTTCATCAGCAGGAGCGAGCAGCAGCGCTTATGGAGTCCTCGAAATATAAAATTTAATCACACCACACCATAGTTATTTTATTAAAGTATATAATAGGCCTATTTACAAAACTTCGTTGATTGCAGTAATCACTGAGAATTAAAGGCTTTTTAAAACCTTAAAGTAATGTTTTCAAAATCGTTTTGGTGGTCCATCAACTCATAACAAGGTGAACAATACTCGCTGCATTTGCTCTGTGGCCCTCTATCGGCTTTAATGGTCCTAAACAAGTTTGCCCAATCGGGTAGCAATCTGTAGTTCAAGTAAAATTACAATTGACTTCCCTTATGGCAATGCTGCCGTTCCAATCTGTAGAGGGTGTGATTTTCAAAACTCCTTGGTGATGCTTTAATATCAAGCAACTGACGGGCTATCCCTATTAAAAAAAAACTGCACGATTCATATAAGTTAAAGTTAAAAAAAATCCTGAGCCTGAACTTTTTGGGGTTGGAGGGGGGGTCTGGGAGACATTTTATTTGAAGGACTTACTTCAAATATTGACAATAATAATAATAACAAAAATAACCCCGGGCTCTCAGTTTCTTGCACCAACTGTACATGGGCAACTGTACTTCAACACCTATGTCCTTGACCTGTACTGTCCCCCAAGGGTCAATCCTTGGACCATTGCTTTTTAACCTTTACATGCTACCACTTGGACAACTCATCATGAACAACTCAATCTCTTATCATAGCTATGCTGATGACACCCAGATTTATTTTGCTTTGTCACCTTCTTATTTTGCCCCCCTTGAATGTCTCTATCAATGTCTGGACCAAATTAACAACTGGATGTCACAAAATGTCCTATTTACAATTTCCTAATTACTATTGTAATACAGGAGTGTTTTTGTTTTGCTGGGTGTATAGAATCACATTTGTAGGTTACAAATTTGTGAATTTGGGAAAATCCTTATTCTAAAATAATTTTTATTTTCTGTCCTTTATTAAACTTTAATTCTTTTAACTTTTTTTTTTTTTTTACTTTTTACTCTTTGTTTTACTTATTTGTTTCCTTTCTTACTTTATTTTATCCACTATTTTTACTATTTTTATCTTTGTAAAGCACATTGAACTGCCTACGAAATGCGCTGTATAAGGTATCCGGCCCGGCAAAGCCTTGATGTGGCCCGTGGAGGCAAGGCTGAGGTTTTTTATTTTTTATTTAATTTTATTTATTTTTAATCATAAAACGATAAAACGTAAAAACATATCAGCCCTCATTCCCACCCAAATCAATATATAATTTCCTTTGTGTTTCGAAAGTTGAGTGTCACGTCATCAGGGCCGCAAAAACACAACAAAATTTCAGTCACATATTAGGCTACAGTTCACGCCAAGAATGGCGAGGGGACAGGTGGAGAATGTTGTGTTTCTCAAGCGAAATGGGCCGTAGACTACTAACGTTACTTCGTGATGGGCAAGCCAGTTTGCCTTGTGTGTGGAGAATCGCTGGATGTACTGAAAAAGGCCAACCTGAAATGGCATTACAGTAGCCTACTAAACATACTAAGTTAGCAGTGTTGCAAGGCCAGCTACGCAAAGACAAATTAAAATGCACTTCAGCGATGTTTAGATGCCCAACAGACAGCTTTCACAAGACCGAATTCCATCAGAGAAAACGTGTTGCCTGCCAGTTATGTGGTGAGTGAGCTAATCGCTAATAAGCTGAAGCTTTATTCACATTTGTGAAGGAGTGCCTTGTTGCAACTGCAGAACTAGCCTACTTGCGTGAGATTATTGCGAAGAACAGTCTCTGACTGGACTACGGTTGAATGAAGGTGATGGTGACGTTGATTTCTTGATGGGTGATTTAATGCTTTCAAAAGTTGAAAAAGTTGACGCTAATTTGCCTATGGGCTAGGAGAACATACAACCATTCAGTAACGTTTGTTGAGTGATTGGGTGGTTTCAGAGATTTTTTTTAATAGGCTACGTATCTTTGCCCAAGTTTTATTGGATATTCGCAAACCCAAGATCTTTTCAGGTATCACCTAGACTAGGCTTCAGCGCTGGTGTCAAACATACCGTATTGCAAGGACCCGCCCTTCTCTGCTTCTGATAGATTTGTAGTGACGTTAGTTAAAGCTGCGTTCCTCTCATATGATTGGTAGGTGGAATAAATTGGCTCGAAAATATTAAAATGCATAAAATATTTTTTCCCCCTCACGGCCGCACGCCGGAGATCCGGCATGGTGCAGGAATACTTTAAGCCCTGTATTATATCTTCTTACTTTAAAAGGTCAGAATGACATTGTATGTTTCATGTAAGCCCCTTATATATGTTCTATGCAAAATTAGGCCGATTATGGCCACTATCATACTAAAAATCACACATAGAACATATATAATAATAATAATAATAATAATAATAATACATTTTATTTAAAAGCGCCTTTCAAAACACTATACAACACTATACAACAACAACAGCAACAACAACAACAAAAACACAGAAGCAAAAAGAGCAATTAAGAAAAAACATAATGTACAAACACAGAAGGAGGAGGATGTTATGTATAAATAAGAGTAATTGGCGTAGGCCCAGTCCATGGTCCAGGATTCGGCTTATCCTTACTCAGCAGATCCTGCCTGGTTCAAGCGGGCAGGGGCCGGAGCCTTCCCCCTGGACAAAGGACAGGGACCCATCTGGCGGTGGTGGTGAGGGAGATGGAGATTTCGGACACTGAGCCTGCGACAGCAAGAGTGAAACTGTTAGGCGGGTCTATAACAGGGCCGTGCAGAGACCTTTGGAGGGGCAGGTGCTCAAAGTTAAAAAAGGGCACATTTGAAACACCATACAGCAACATACCTTACAAAATAACGGTCTGGACTGTCGCAACCCATATTCATGAAGAATGCAACATGGAATCACAACATAGGCTACCATATCAAGATAATATAAGATAAACTTTATTTATCCCACATCAGGGAAATTCACTCAGCAAAAACAGCTAAGACAGACAACAACAGTTACACAAGACAAACACGGATTAATAAGGGTACCCATGGGATAAAAACTATAGGCTGTAGTCTATGTGCATTTTGTACAAGAAAAGACTATGGAGATAATGGAGTGAAGGCTAAAGAATATTCCTTGTTGCAGGTGGTTAAATAAATAAATACAATGTAGTCAATAAACTGATACAGTAAAGATTTTAAATAGGTCGAAATAACTATTGCACAGGATAATGCAATAGTGTACAGTCCATTGGCACAAGATGGTGGGGGCAATAGTGGTTGAGTAGTACAAGTAGAGGTAGTTTCGTGCTACAATACAACTTTGTACAATACTTTGTTGTACAGGCATTGTCCATATCTGACATCTTTGCGGTGCAAAGCAAGCGTAGTCTGTTTTACCTGATGGGGTACATTGAAAAGATTTTGTTGAGGAGGATGGAGGGAAGGCTGCTGTTGCTGATATTGCTGGAGGTAGGCACTGATCTGAGAGTGTAGCAACTAAAAAGAGCATGAGAGAGAGAGCTGATTAAACGATTTTGTGATCATGACAAGATGCAAAGACAACTGATAGTTACTGGAAATACTTTTTTTTTAGCTACATTAAAATATAGCCTACTACTTAAACAACTAATTAATCTAATTGTGAAGCATTAAGGTTTTTTTGTGCTCACAAATGAAAGTATCAGCAGTAACACTAATCAATTTGCCTATGTGCAGTTAAACACAATTCTATACAACACATGAAGTCCGGTTTATTTCATCAATCAGATGAAGAACAAAAACAAATGTAGACTTTATTTTCTCTGTATGCCTCTTTTTAAGTATTGTGATGGCCTTGGCTTTATTTCAATAGTACTGCCCCAGTTGCCTAGAAGGCACGGGCCTGAATGTTAGCAAAAGCAGCACAAAGCCACAAGTCATATCAACCTATTCTGGGTGTCAGACACGCACACGCGCGCTCGCAAAGCTCACACAATATTCTCACGGCACTGTCTGTCATCTTACAAGAAAACAATGTGCACATCGCACTATGAATGTTGTTCTCCTCCAAGTCTTCAGGGCTGCAGCGCTAAGCTTTAGGGCAGGTCAGGGTACGTTTACGCGGATCACATGATTGAGCGTAGCCAGGGTATCGAAATTATCATTAGGCTATGATTTTGATGATGAAGGGCTACAGACAGGCTTTCTCACACACATATTTAAATAAATAAATAAATACACATTGACAAAAGGGCACTTTGGCCATCAAGGGGCAAAAGGTGCTCAAGCACCTCCCCCCCCCCGCACGTGCCTGGTCTAGAAAGCAGGTGAGTTCATATGATTGGACAAACGATTAGTGACGTAACGGTTAGAGTCTTCCTGGTAGAACTTTCGCTTAGAGCTTTCATTTATCCCTACAGTTGTGAAAAGAGGTCTTGATGACACAAAAGGCTCTGGTGTAAGAAAATTAAACATTAACCCTAGTAGAGGATGTTACTCTGATATCAGTCCAGCCAGTGTGCAAGAAATATTGGATAGATCAATGCGGTACCAAATGCATAAAGCGGCATTTGGAAACAAGCCTATTCCAAAATCCATCATAGCAAGAGCAGTTCAAGATCAAGTAGTTCATGATCAAGGAAAGGAATTCAAAGGTGCCGTTAAAAAAACTCATGGAGTCCCTGCAGGCGAAAATTCAGAGCTCACCATATCATCCCCAGAGTCAGGGTAAAGTCGCGAAGAGCCACCGTGCCTTGAGGAAAAAGATTATGTACGACTTATTGAACTATCAACAAGGAGCCAGTCATATGCCAGTTTATGCAAGGGTATTGAATGAATTACCCTCAGGGGCGGGGTAGTAATCGTGAGGTTCAGGACATTTCCCCCCATTGAACTTGAGCCGCCCCATGACGTGTCCGAGCGGACGCCTTTATTTTCATAGTCATAAGATTTTCCCTCAAGTGCATCTATCTACTAAGAATTCGCCCAAAGCTTTATTAGCAGGCTCAAGACGCCAACCACTATCTAAACCATTTAGTTGTTATATATACCTTAGTCATGATTACCCTACTTACTAATTACAGGCCTACCTCAGTTCTCTCTCATTAGTGCATTTCTGTGTAGCCATTGGGTGTCTTGATTTAATTCTTCATATTATTAAAGTTTAATTTAACTCTTTTGGTCACAAATAAAAAATAAATGTTTTTTTGGCCCTTAAATTCAGAATAAAACAGCACAAATGTAGGGGGATAAATGAGCAGCCCCTCTTCTAATGGCATGGCCCTTTAGCCTCTATTAGTGAAAGTAGAGTTTCCTGTAGTGTGCAGTGTTCATAGTGTATGAAAGGGAGTGTACTTTGGGAAGTGTGCGATTTGGAACAGACTGACAGTCTCACATTTGAGCATCTTTACAGCATTGCAGGAAAGCCTGCAAGAATTTGTGGCACCAGTGGCTCCTCAGACTTTTAGCACACTGTACTGTTAGCATATTCCTCTTCTGCAGTGCTGCTTTTCTGTCTGTGCTGTTTGTCAGTCTTCAGGGAGTGTCCCACGTGCTGCCCTGCTGCACGCAGGCCATTCCCTTGAGCAAGAGCTCTTATCACTGTGAAGCCAGCAAAACAGACGGTTCCTCCCACCATGCCAGACAAACCTTGACTGAGCTGCCAGTGCTCCAGGGCAGACCCTCGGCAAGGCAGGGAGAAAAGTGGCGGCTGGCACCGGACTCTCTTTACTGACATGCACACCAAGTAATGGGCCAGGGCGTGGTGCTATATTCTGATCTTGCTCAGGTATTGTTTGGGATTTGTCTGATGAAATGTCATGTTACTATCACTAGCTTTACCGAAGAACAGGAAACAATCTCAGGGTAGAGGGTCCAATGGACCTGGAGTTTCATAAGCTTTGTCTTCGAGGACTTCAGGCTTTTCTGTTATCGATATATCCAACCAGAGGAAGTTCAAGCAGCTATAGTTTTTCAGACATGTGTGACATTTTGAGTTTGATCAATAGGTCTTTGTCTTAAGGTTCATAGTGGTGTTATGGAGCTAACTCAGAGTCAAAATAATTTTGGAATATGGAATTACAATTACACTACCTTAGTGCAATGAAGTGGAGCTAGATCTAATATCCATTCCTCTCATACCACACTCTCATTGTCTGCATCTGTCAAAATGCTTCATAGGAACGGAGAATGAAGATATAGAGAGGGCGCGAGAAAAAGAGAGAACAATAAATATGGTGGTCATCCAGGGTTTTCCCCTTCCTCTTTATGGTTTTCTAGAGGTGTAGCTCATCACTGGGTGTGTTCAAAGTGGAAAACATTAGCAACATGATCACAAACAATGACAGCAGAAATCTGTCCACTGCACCTTGTTAGCTGCTTTTATTGTCAAACTTTCATCTTGCATTGGTACGTCATCAATTCATATTCTGGTTGCCTGGAGATTTATGCAACTGTACAGAGGAGATAAGGCAAGATGTCTCACTGGTGTGATTGTGCCTGTTCCAAATACATCTCCCCAGAAGACAAACTGGCTCTGACTTGTTTTTTTTTGTCTAAGAAAGGAATAAAACCCTTTGGGCATGGAGGCAGTTTACGGTAACTGTTTGCTTCACAGCTCAGGGTTTGGTAAAGTCTGACTGGAGTAGTGCGGCGCTTGACTGCTCTCTCCCGAGGTGTCTCTGCATCAGCTTTGATTTGCACAGAGCTACCACGGTCTCCCAGCCAGCTCCTCTCTGCTCCTCTCCTCTCCTATGCACTCCTCTACTCTCCTCAGTTCAGCTTCACTCACAGAGCGAGAAAACAGGGTCAGCCAGGGGTTTTTTTCCAAAGAAAGTAAAGCTCAAACAGGATCTCTGCTCTGTTTGTTGTACCACCGTCATTAAAGAACTTAAGTCATGCTCATGCAAGTCTCTGGACAGACAGTATAGAAATGGCATTTTCTCAGTGGGGCACAGTTGGAATAAACAGCACAATAAAGCACCACTTTCAAGCATTTCAATAGCCAAGGGGAATGGTAATATTTCATGAAAGGGATAAGAGTGCATCTACATAAACCTGGTTAATAGCATTGTCCTTCAAGCAGATAGGCCTCTTGCATCAACCTCCCAATGCTCTGACTCAACAGACTCGCACCCCTAATTACAAAACCAATTCTATCAGGACTCTAAGAATACACTTCTTGGGACCTGACACTTCATTTCCCAAAGTCATAGGAGCTGCTTAACTATTGATCTGATCTATCTCTACTGCACAAACACAAGCAGCAAGCCCAATGCTGTGCAGCGAGAATGATCCTAATCCGTGCCTGTGAATCAAAAAAGGGTGTTGTCGGCTGACCAACCAACCAGTGCACTCTAATAATAAACTAGACTGCATTTTCTTGGAAGAAACCACAAGGTGAACTTGCCACAAACCCCACCCTCTTGAACATGTGGGATAATTTTAGTTCGCTCAGCATTAAAAGTTTGAATTGTATTTTTGTTTTAACTTTGCCTATCATTAGCCACCCATTCTCTCGCCATTGCATGTTCGAGATAAAATGTTAGTAGGCCGACAGAAAGTAGGCTAAATTTCCAAGTACTGTATAGGCATACATTACGACAAGGAATTATGACTGCATGCCTACATTAGTTTGAGCAAATGCGATCGCAAAATGCATAATAAAACAAAGTTCCTTCTGACATTTGGTTTCATGTTTCTTCATGTTTTTGCTGGCTGGTAGTGGGGCCTAGTGTTAAACGTCGGCTAAGGAATTGACGCTAAATATGAGACGTCTTATGAACGTGCATTGAGCATAACGCATAGCCTATTGCAGTGTTGGGGAAGTCAAAAAAAGTAACTTGTTACTTTACTTTAGTTACTGCTTTAATTTGTAACTAAATTACGTTACTCGTTACTCCTTTTAAACAGTAACTCACTACACTACTCGTTACTTTACTCGTTACTTTTTTTCTCCCTACCCATCCAGATTCTAGGCAGAAGCACAAACTATTTGTTCCACCCAGTTTACACAAACTCTCTCAAAAACAGACACTTTCCCCTTCGTTTGCGCCTTTCATTTACACACAAACGGATGTCGCCTCTGAAAACGATTCTTTCTAAAAAAAAAAAAAACTCCGGCAAAAGTGGAGATGTTTGGGAAAACTGCTGTCTGGTGGGAGAACTTTGAAAATGAGGTGGTGGTTGTTCCGGAGGAATGGCGTGAGGCTTCTGGTTGGCTTGTATGGCTTTCCCATAGACTGTATATAATAATGGGCTTTCCTTCTTCCTACACTGCGGCCCATAGGCTTAGCCTAGGTAATGACAGCTCTTGACAGCATATTTATGCAGCTTAATGTAAACGGAAACTTTTTTGAAAGCGATGGTGTATGCACGGAATTATTTTGGAAAACGGAGGAAAGAAAATATTCGTTTATCAAAATACCCAGGTATGTGTAAACGTAGCCTCAGAGTTGCACGTTATCTACCTAGCTTCCGATTAGCCAATAATCTACACCTGTTAATATGATAATGACTGACATCGCTAGCCTAGTACTCAGTGCACAAAATAGACTGAATGAATCACTATAAACACGTGAGTCATACTAGTAGCTTTATAGTATGTGTTCAGGAGAATAACATCAGGCTACAAACTAAATATATCTTATCAAAATTATTTGCAAGTGTCTGACCTTACCATAGGCATAACCAACTTTATCCGAATGGGCTAACTGAATCTGCACACAAAACGACATTGGATACATCTTGCATTTCAGTGGTTTTGTCGCGATGCTCTCTCCTTCAGCTACAGACGCATACAGATCAGTTAATTATGCTAAAAGGTCATAAATAGTTTTACTGAACAAAACGTTAGTAACGCAGAAAAAGTCTGTTACTATAGATAGTAACTGTAACGAATTACTGATATTTTAAAATGTAACTCGTTACGTTATTTCATTCCTGAAAAATGTAACAAAGTACAGTAACGCGTTCCTTATCCCCAACACTGGCCTATTGCATATTAGAAAAGAGACGTCAGTTACACGTGTCTTGCGCAACGAGAGCGTTCAGACTAGGCTCTATTGTAGAGGGAAATAAAGGGAGTATGGGTTGACAGGGGATATTGACACCCCTTTGTATGCTATAAGCAATCAATGGCATTCATTTTTATTGAAATATTAATCTTGTTGTGTTAAAATCCTTCAACTTTGCATTCATTTTCAGAATGAGGGAAATTAAGGAAAATGATGCTCTTCTTGTGTAACAGTTGGATAGAGGCTGTAAGAGCAGTTGGAAGTGGTCCTGGTTGAAGCTAGGTCACAATTGAGGTTCAGTGAAACACACGTTCCCCCAGCATGGTTTCTTTTTCTTTTTTTTTTTTTTTTTAAAGGGAAAAAAGGTGCGCTAAGTGTTTGGCGATGTGTGTTATACATTATATATATACATATTATATATTTTTTGACCATACATGTGTTTGCATCCCTGAATATTGGGGAGAGGTCTCTACAGAGCGAACATTACTATCTGCATTAAACAGTTGTTCCTGAGGTCTGTGCATACACACACTCACAGTCTGTCACACTCAAGTGCTCCTATTTGTTCGGTTCAGTAGAAGACTAATAGGCTCCGCTGAGGTAGCATGATCCTTGTACTAGTATGCCAGGTTGTAGATGTAATGTTTTGGATGCTTTTAACCTGCTTTAGGAAATACACACACAGTAGAAGCTGTTTTTCAGAAGTAGTCTGAAGTTGTGAAAAAATGTGTAAAAATATAGGGTAAAACTAGGAAAATACACTCCCAGTTACACCATGAACACAAACATGAAACAAAGTGTTTTCACTGTCATTAGTGAACTTGCCATGAGATGTATTCTTATTATTATTCTTCCGCCTGATTTTTTAGCCGCTACTCCTCCTAGAGCTTTTGAGTTAGAGACACCATTCCAACTCTGACACGTCCGGCCTGATCTCGATCGGTGTGCTTACATTCATCTTTTTGATATCTCTTGTCATTTGCCCGTTATCCCACTTTTTCTTGTCATTTTTTCCCATTGAAATGCATAGGGTGGGGGGGGGGGGGGGCTCTTAGAAATGAATGGGAAAAAGGGGGGTGGTGGTGGATGGGGGGGGGGGGGGGGGGGGGGGGTGGTGTTGGGGGGAGGGGGGTGTTGGGGGGGGGGCGGAGGGTGTGGCAAGTCAGAAAATGCAGCACAGCAAATGCAGTCTAGTATTCTCTTTAAGCAACAGCTCAAGAATTATATTATCACTCTTCACCTGTCAGCTGAAGAGGAGAAGGGAACTTTGCCACTACCACTTTTAATAGATTACTTATTTATGTTTTTGTCCATTCACTCTTTTCATTATAATTGTATAATGAAGTATCTTTTCATAATAATAGCGTATGCAAATTTGTGCATCTCAAAGTGACCCAGGAGCACTGGTAGAGCGTCTTATGCAGGCTTATTTAAAAGGGCTAGAACGAAAGGAATCCTGCTGAGGACCTTCTTCCTAAGTTTGATCCGGTTGCACTCCTGAATGGTCCTCAACCCACTCCACGGTCCATACTGAAGGTACCCCTCAGGTCACCCCTGCCTTCCACTGCCTGATCCTGCATCTCTGGCTTCCTGGGCGGGCTGCCTTCAGCTCCACAGACGACCCTGACATGATTGATACAGCCTCCAGCTGGCCCCTGGCTTGACTGCACCTAATGACATGGGACTATATCCTGGGATTATAATGGGACTCCTATATTACTTTTTTTATACCACAATTTTCTTATAATGTGTACCTAATGGAATAATAGTGGACTAATCACCATCTGAGAGACTGAAACCCTGCCCTCGGCAGTTGGGTTAGCCCCTTGAGCCGTCGGAACTGCCCAAGGTTTCTTCCTCTACCATAACAAGTAAAAACAAAAAACGCTGATAGGGAGTTTTCCCTTGCCCCTGTTGCTCATTGGGCCTCTTTGTGTTAAGCGCCTTGAGACCTGCCTTTTGTAAAAACAAAATGCGCAATATAAATAAAATTGAATTGAATTGAATGTCTGCGAGCCTCAGATTGGCCCGTTTCAGCGCGGTGAAAACTAGTTAGAAATATACATGTAGGAGGCGGGAGACAGTGTTGAAGTTTTGGTATGGTCCATTGGATACCTTAAGCTACCTAAATTCAACAATAACAAGGTAAATGTGGTTTTACATTCTTTGAGCCCTTTAAGCTCATTTTTAAACAATAGCCAACATCTTTCAGCGTGGCCTCAGGACAGAAGAATACAGTATCAAGCATGCGCTGAACAACCGGAATTAATTTAAATAGGAATAAGCGTTTACATGATTGTAGAATATATTAATTTCACTTTAAGATTGGAATAAACCACCCACTTTATTAGGAATCAAGTTTAATTTTGAATAATAATTTCATGTGAAATTAGGTGTTTACATTTTTATTCCAAATAAAATCATTTTTAATCAGAATTAAACCTCTCATGTAAATACAGGGATAGTAATTGCAAATGATTGTGCTTTATTTCTTATTTAATATTTTTTTCTTGTCAACTTACTTACTCTACCCAAACTTACTTACTCTACTAACTCTACATAGTAGTTTTGTTGTTAAGATAGCATGTGAAATACCAGAGAGCATGAAAAATAAATCAATTTGCTCACATATTGTATGTATCTGTGTGGAGTTTCATTGCAAACTACTAAACACTCTTCTTATGGGCAAAGGAGGAATTTATTCCAAAGCAGTAAACATTTATGCACCCTCATTTGCACCTGTTATAGAGCAGTATTTTTATCTTGCACCCATCTGGTTTGAATCTACCCCCCTGGGCTCTGAGGACTTTTTTTTACTTAAGGCCTTAGTGGCCTTGGAGGCAGCTTCAGCTCTCTCTATTTGGCTACAGCACATAATTAGCATGTGTCCGCAAGAATAACAGGGCACTGGGAAATGGGATCAGTATTCGCCAGTAAGGGAGCATAATCGAAACTGAAATGGAATAAAAACGATGTCCTCCAACACAATGCCTCATTGAGCTACAGCTGCCCAGTGTGGGATATTGAGCATTCCGTCATGCATTTGTGGCAAGATTATGACTTAAATTGCAAAACGTGGTTACGCAGCTCATCAGAGGCTATGTAAATCAGCTGCAATTTTAAAAAGATTAAGTTTGCCTCTGACTTGTAGAGGTAATGAAGACAGCAAACGGCACAGGCCAAAGATGGATAATTATTCAGTTGAAACTCCCTTTCCCAGTGTCTCCTTTTTTCTCTCACTCTCTTTTTATCCATCTCTTTCACCCTCTCTCTCTCTCTCCATATAAGTACAGTAATGGCAATCTCCAGCTCACCATTTGTCTAAGTGCTGAGCACAAACAGTTGTCTCAGTACTTTGTGACAATTTCCTGTAATCAGTAAGTTAAGTTATGTTCTTCATACAAAGCCTTTCAGCCATTCCCCTTGCTCTGTCCACTCTAACTCACATCATCCCGACTGACCCCTGGATGACCACCACAGTACCCTCAACCCCTCACAGTATCTGTTTAGCTTTCTCCATATATGCCACCCTTTCTGTTACCAGGCCCCTGGCCATGCCCTGGAAGGCGAAGAGAACCTCACTCAAATGTTTCAGCCGAGGCAAATTAAACAGACAAATATGGATGTTGCTGGAAATCCCACTGCTTCGACTAGATACAGTATTTATGCTTGGCTGT
Organism: Limnothrissa miodon; assembly: GCA_017657215.1. Taxonomy (NCBI): domain Eukaryota; kingdom Metazoa; phylum Chordata; class Actinopteri; order Clupeiformes; family Clupeidae; genus Limnothrissa; species Limnothrissa miodon. The sequence continues at coordinate 116,699 of JAGFZM010000423.1, read as the reverse complement.
CTTAGACTGTTTGCATTCTCATGCTATTCATCAGAGTTTGGAAAGTGCAGGAGCCAGCGCGAGGGGAAAGTAAACCATTCAGTATGAGCGACAGAGTGAGGTGCATTCTCCATGCCTTCCAAGGCCTTTGGAGCAATGGCTTCAACAGTTCCTCTCTGCTACTCTCTGCACTGCGTTTTTTTAGACATGATCCCCAGCATCCTAGACCCCAATAACCATTAGTACCAAGGTGGAGTTCAGTTGTGCAGGTTCAAACGGATGTATTTGCTGTTTTAGGGATGCTATCATCTTCTCTTGAATGTGATGTGGTCGCAGTACTTTAATTATGACAGGAGAGGCAGCCCAAACCATGCCAAATAACAAAGACTTCATTGATGGTTTCAGAGATGGTTTGTCCTCAAGAGAAAAATATCCGGGATCCAGATGAGTCGATAACTCTGCATGTGACAAATGAAAAGGCCAGCTGCTCAATGCAAAGGAAGATTTATTGTTTATGCGTGGCATTCTTGTTCATTTGCTGTAAATTGATGGGCCCTTGACAGGACACCAGTGCATGAGATGCTGTATCACACTCATCAGCAAGAAGCAAGGAGCAAGCAAGGTACCTTCCTTGCACACATGCAAGTTTCATACAAAATAAATTTAAGCTGGCTGATCGTTTTCCCAATGGTTTTGGGGTGTGTCACTAGCTGCTTAAATAATTCAGTCTAATCTGTGCACTATGGCATGCAGTTTGCCACTGAGTCACCATTAAGTACTGCTGAACAATTCCCTTTGGCAACCAGAGGAGATCATGAATATTTAACTAATTATTTTACCAAGAATTGTTGCTTGACTGGCACCTCAAATGCCCCTGTTCAATGGATTTGGAGAGGATGCAAATATTTTTTAAAAATGTGGGCAGTTTCCCTCATTCCCATTCTCTATTCCTTGTTCTTTTGTCTGTGTGTCTGTAGTACTGCAATGGACAGCTATCTGATTTACCCTGTCTTTGGTAACCTTATCAATGAATTATGGCCTATCAAGCTGTCAGAGTCATGAGACTTCCCTAAACCAACCCCAGGTTGTTCCTAATCTTCAAACGGTTTGCCTGCCAAGGTGTTCCTTAGACCCGAGAAGTGTTTACTTTAGCATGGCTGGGCTGGACATAGATAGATAGATAGATAGATAGATAGATAGATACTTTATTGATCCCCAAGGGGAAATTCAAGGTCCCAGCAGCTTAAAAAATCACACACAACATATACTACAGTTACTAAAAATAACAATAAAATACAAATACTGTGGGTAGAGATGCGCATGAATGTACTGAGGTACAGTATGGGGAGTGTGTCAAGGTAGTTGTGCAAATGAGACCAGTAGTGCAATAGTGCAAGGTTAAAAGTCTATTGACCAGCAATAAATATGTGCATATGTAAATGGACAATAAAAAATATCAGCATAGCAATAAAACAGTTATAGTATAAGTATATGGACAATAAGATAAAAATAAAAATAGCCTAGTAATATAAAATTACAGCATCAGTGCAAGGATAAGTCTGTAGAAGTCATATACATGTTCATGCATCAATCAAGTATGCAGGTCAAGTATGAAGTTACAGTGTAAGGAGGAGTTGTGCATGTGGGCTAATGTAGCCAGTAGGGTCCCTAGTCAGTGTCAACAATACACAGTATTGTAGAAAATGTCTTGTAATTATATAAGAGTGTTCAGGTGCAGATAGACTATGCAGAGAAGTCCAACTCTCCTTTTCCTTTCAGTGAAGCATTGTAAAGTTGTATGGCCCTGGGTACAAATGACTTCCTAAGTCTGTCTGTTGTGCATGTCAGGGAGCATAGTCTCCAGCTGATCAAGCTCTTCTGCTGCATGATAGTGCTGTGGAGTGGATGACAGTCATTGTCCAGGATGTTGAGTAGCTTGTTCAGGGTCCTCTTGTCTGATACTGAAGTGATGCACTCCAGTTCAGCTCCCACAACAGATCCAGCTTTCCTTACCAGCCTGTCCAGTCGCCCAGCATCCCTCTTCCTCCCCAGCATGCCACTGCATAGAAGAGGACGCTGGCAACAACAGACTGGTAAAACATCCAGAGAAGCTTGCTGCAGACGTTGAAGGACCGCAGCCTCCTCAGGAAGTACAACCTGCTCTGCCCCTTCTTGTAGAGTGCTTCTGTGTTGACTGACCAGTCCAGTTTATCGTCCAGATGTATCCCCAGGTACTTGTATGTTTTCACCACCTCCACATTAACCCCCTCTATGGTGACTGGCACCAGGGCGGGCTTGGACCTCCTGAAGTCCACCACCATCTCCTTGGTCTTGGCAGTGTTGAGTTGTAGGTGGTTGAGTCTGCACCATTGCACAAAGTCCTCCACCAGGCTCCTGTACTCCTCCTCCTGCCCATTCCTGATACAACCCACAATTGCAGTATCATCTGAAAACTTCTGCATGTGGCATGACTCCGTGTTGTTGCAGAAGTCAGATGTGTACAGGGTGAACAGGACTGGAGAGAGCACTGTTCCCTGTGGAGCTCCGGTGCTGCTGATGACAGTATCAGATAGGCAGTCCTTCAGTCTGACGAACTGTGGCCGCTCCGTCAGGTAGTCTGCAATCCAGGAAACCAGGTGGGCATCCACACCCATCTTCAGGAGCTTGTCACTCAGTCTGGGGGGTTGGATGGTGTTAAAAGCACTGGAGAAGTCAAAGAACATGATTCTCACAGCACTTTTCTCCTTGTCCAGGTGAGTGTGTGTCCTGTGTAGGAGGTATGAGATGGCATCGTCAACGCCCACTTTCTCCTGATAAGCAAACTGTAATGGGTCTAGTGCATGGCGCACCTGTGGCCTAAGTATCCCCAGAACCAGTCTCTCCATGGTCTTCATCAGGTGTGATGTGAGAGCTACTGGCCTGAAGTCATTAAGCTCACTTGGGTGTGGTTTCTTTGGTACGGGAATGAGACATGATGTCTTCCACAGTGCTGGGACTCTCCCGAGGCGGAGACTCCAGTTGAAGATGTGCTCCAGTGGCTCTCCTAGTTCTGCAGCACAGGCTTTAAAGGCGCTCTAAGCGATGCTGTTTCGCGTCACTTCACCTTGTCGTTTATTGGCTGGAACACTGTTATGTTTTGTTTTCGTTTGTTATGCTAGGTTTGCCCACTGTGTTTTGTTGCCGTTTGTGGAGCCTGGGCTGTCTAAAGAGACCGCGTTTTTTTACAGTGTGTTCAGGGGACAGGCAGCTAGCAGATTGTGAGGAGATGTTTGCTGTATGTAACAACACATGTTTTAGTCCTAAAAACGTGTCACATCGCTTAGAGCACCTTTAAGTAGTCTTGGACACAATCCGTCGGGCCCGGCTGCTTTCCTGGGATGGAGTCTCTTCAGCTGTCCTCTGACTTGATCTGCCGTGACGATGGGGGGTAGCTGAGGGGGAGAGCTGAGGGGGGGTAGCTGAAGGGGAGAGGGATTGCCATGGTAGTTGTCACCCTGAGGGGGATGAAGGGGGGAGATGTGTGTCTGTGTCCTGTAGGGGAGGGGTACATCTGGCAAGGGTACATGTTGCTTTGAGCGTGAGAGGGGAGGTGTGAATTGGGCCTTTAAGCAGTCAGTGTCCAGGGTTGATTGGGCCGTTAAGCAGGCATTGTTCAGGGATGATGGGCAGCCCACGTCCATTGAGACTTGAGCATGGCAATCAAACCTGTTATAGAAACAGTTTAACTGGTTTGCCTTGTCCAGGCCTCCCTCCACAGAGCTGCCGCTCTTCTTCCCCAGGCCAGTGATGGTCTTCATTCTATCCCAGACCTCCTTCATGTTGTTCTCCTGCAGCTTCTGTTCCACCTTCTTCCTGTATTCCTCCTTGGCCTCTTTCAGCCTGACTTTGAGCTCCCCCTGTGCGCGCCTCAGTTCTGCCTGGTTCCCCTCTCTGAACGCCTTCTTTTTCCTATTTACAAGGGTCTTTATTTTGCTGGTAATCCAAGGCTTGTTGTTTGGAAATGTAACCGCCCACCCAGGGTGTGGGTGTGGCACTGTGGTAAGAATCAGAAAGACACGCTTCAGATTTCGTGGCAAACAGCTTCAATACCGTTTTAATTCTGCTTTACACAAACTCAATTCAATCACAAGTTCAATTTCATATTGAGACTTATTTTGTTCAATAATATAACAATCTTTAAACTACCGTGTTCCAGGCATGGCACTTTTTCATAAACCTTTAGTTTGACATTGTATCTTATTTACTGTAGAGTAGCTTAGAAAAATTAAAGTAAATACATTCTTTTCCATAACTGTCATAGTAAATACATTCTTTTCCATAACTGTCATAGTAACTTAAAAGTATAACCATTTTGTTTGACATTTCAGCATTTACTTAACATATTATCAATAATCAGTTTCATTACTGAAATCATTTATGTAGTAAACCCATATTCCATAGTCTACATCTCAACTGCACAGTTACAATTAACCTAACAACTTCATAGAATAATCTCTCCCATACAATCAAGTCGCCCTTTATGTGAAACATCTCAGACTTATATTTCAACTCATATTCACAGGGATTTTAGTTAACTACATTAGACTAGTCACAACACATTCTTAAGAACTCTTACAACATGTATTAATTACATTCAATATTCTAGTATAGGGGCTAGGCGCCATGCTGCTAGCATTCGTAACTTTATACTTTACTTGAAACGCAATACCAACAATAATTGCACTGCTCCTTCCAGACTATAAACAAACAACAACAACATTTGCATCTTTACACAAGTTATTCTGACAAAACACTTGACCTGTGGTACTGACCTGTGGTAAGAATCAGAAAGACACGCTTCAGATTTCGTGGCAAACAGCTTCAATACCGTTTTAATTCTGCTACCATGCTGCTTGCCGCTTACTGATCCCACCACGATACGGCGCCCTCTACAGGCTTGGACTGCTATCAACAGTCAATATCAGTGTAATGTAATGCAAAATAAAACATCAATGCAGATGGAAATGTCACATTAATTTTCCTTTTTTAAAAGATAATTACGTAAATAGGATTTTAAGTAAATAAACAAAATTAACCTTGTATCTAGGTGTGTGTTTTTTTTTTTAAATGTGTATGTGCATGTGTATGTGAGTGACCCGCTACAGAAAGCAGCGCACAGTTCTTGTGGGAACAACAACGTCCAAACAGAAGTTCAGGTAGTCAGTCATGCAGTGTGTGACCTCCTCCAGATCTCCTCCATTCTGTAGTACACTCCAGTCTGTGGACTCAAATCAGTCTCTCAAAGCCTTATCCGCTTCTGGTGTCCATTTCCTGAAAGTGCGTGTGGCAAACGGTAGCCTCTGTACTTTTGGTTTGTACATTGGCTGTAGATGAATGAGGTTGTGATCTGATTTCCCCAGTGGGGGAAGGGGGGTAGAGCTGTATGCGTCCTTCACGTTTGCATACATGAGGTCTATCGTCTTGTTTTTCCTAGTCGGGCAGTGAACAAACTGGCAGAAATTGGTCTGTGTAGAATCCAGTGTTATGTGGTTGAAGTCGCCAGATATCGCTATAAAAGCGTCCGTGTGCTGAGTTTGAAGCCTTGCGATTGTAGAGTGTATGATGTCACACGCTATGTCAGGAAGTGCTCGTGGCGGAATGTAAACACAGACAACAATGGCATGTGAAAACTCTCTTGGCATGTAGTAAGGCCGGAGGCTTACCGCTAGTAACTCCACATCCTTACTGCATGCAGTCTCCTTAATTGTCACATGCCCGGGATTACACCATCTGTTGTTTATGTACATCACCAGTCCACCACCCTTCTTCTTGCCAGAAAGTTTATTATCTCTGTCCAAGCGAGCCACACTGAAGCCTGGTAGCTCGACGTTGGTTGTTGGGATGCAGCTGGTTAGCCACGTCTCCGTGAGGCATATTAGGCTACAGTCTCTGTAAAGTTTCTGGTTTCTTACCAGGGAAGCCAGCTCATCCGTTTTGTTTGCCAGTGAGGTCACGTTCCCCATCACCATCGATGGAACTGCGGGTTTAAATCTCCACTTTTTCTCCTTTCGTCTCGTCTTTACTATGCATCCAGATCTGCAGCCGCGAAAACACCATACTTCCACTGGGATGGTAGATTTAACGTTGCCGGCATGTTTCCGCAATGCGAGCAGTTGTGTCTTGTATAAACAAGTTTGTTATCTCCAGAACAATGTAGCTGATCCATATCCAATGTGTGAAGCAAAGAGCGAGCATTTCTCAGGAGAGGAATTGCTGTGTGTGGCTGTGTGTAGGACACCTGGTGCTACTGCTGTCAAGATTTTGTGCCTCCGCTGAGCCGACCTGTCTCATCTCTCATCTAGCACACCTCATCTCATGCTCTGTGCATTTATGAGAAGTCACACAGCACAGCAAAGCACACCTTAGCACAGCAAAGACAGAGGAATCTCAGGACCACCATGATAATAACAATGACAGGACAGGTAATGAGAGGCCAAAAAGAGAGAGAGAGCAAGAGAACAATGTGTGTGTGTGTGTGTGTGTGCCAGAGAGAGGGAAAGAGTAAGAGAGAGACTACTCTGATTCCCATCATCAGAACTTACTCAAAATCCACAATAGGAGGAAGAGCTTTCTGCTATCATGCGCCTGTCTTTTGGAACAAGCTCCCCCCTAACATTCTCCAAGCGGACACTCTCAACACCTTTAAGTCTAGACTCAAGACTTCTTTCTGACCCCTTTAGTTAGGGATGATGTACGGTATACCACCCCTACTCATGGTATTATTGGAAAGGACTGCCTCTGCTGTAATCTCCTGTCCAGGGCTTGGTGGCCACCGGCCACTGACCATTCCTGTGGTGGTGTTGGCTTGCCATACATCATACCTTAGTTATGCTGCTATAGCTTAATGCCACCACAACACCACTCATCTGTCATGCCGTACAATTTTCACTTTGTCTCTCTCTTCCTTCTCCCTCCCTCTCCATTTAGCTTACATCTGTACATGCATGCACATGCAATATAACACACACAGTCTTTGAAATCTGATGGAGACTGTTCTAACTTATCTCCTTTTTCTGCATTTCCATGCCATTACCACCCTGCTGTGAGTCATCCTGCCTTCCACTGCCTGATCCTGCGCCTCTTACCTCCTGGATGATGCCTAACCTACTCCACGGTCAATGCCACTTCCACCCTGCTGAGAGTCACCCCTACCTCTCACTGCATGATTCTGTCTCTAACCTCCTGGCTGGGCTGCCTTCAGCTCCACAGATGACCCTGACATAATTGACACAGCTTCCGGTTGGTCCTATGACTTGACTTCTCCTAACGATATGGGACTAAATCCTGGGATTATAATGGGACTATTATGGTGCTATATTGACACAATGATTTTCTTACTAAGTGTGCATCCATCATGGGATTACTATGATAATTCTATGGTCAAGACCTATTAATACCATGGACTAATCACCATCTGAGAGACTGAAAACCTGCCCTACAGGCAGTCGGGTTAACCCTTTGAGTTGTCGGAACTGCCCAAGTTTCTTCCTATACCAAAACAAGAAAAAAAAAAAAAGATAATTGGGAGTTTTTCCTTGCCCCTGTTGCTCATTGGTTCTTTTTTTTGTGAAGCGCTTTGAGACATTTCTTTTGTAAAATGCGCTATATAAATGAATTGAATTGAACTATAAAAAAGAGGGCCCACACACTTGGCATTACAGGGAAATACAGTAAATCAAGGCTGGCCGGCAGGCAGCCTACAGTGAGCTCAGCCTGATTCACAGCATGTTACAGGACTCTCACTTCTTCATCAGCATGTCAGAGATTTTTATGGTGCTGTCTCGCACCATCAGCTGCTGCAATGATCTCATTCTGGAAAGAGAATCCTCACGTTGTATATCTCCTGGATAAGATCACAGCCAGGCGTTCACCCTCATAACATCCGGCAGAACCTCTGTGTGTGTGTGCATACTGGCTTGTGTTTTTAGTGCGTGTGAGGGAGCATGCCTACATTCTCCCCCTCTCAGTGCGGAGGACATTACCAGACTTGGCTGAGCTGATATGGGCCAAAGTGGTTTTCGCCTGCTGAGCTTTCTGTCATTGAAGCATGAAAGCATCCGCCAAGGTCCTACCTAAGCAAGCTTTACACCCTTGCTTCACAGGTAATGACTCTCGGCCCAAGTAGAGGCAAGACTTCACGATTGAATTTCTAAACGCCTGCGCATGCTGCACTTACCGAGGCTGACTCATCAACTTTAGATGATCTCGGCTTGAAGCACTTGCACCTTACACTCATGCTCTAATTCCTTAGTGGTCAACCACCTGCATTTTGTTTATTTATTTACAGATTTTCAGTCCAGAGATTGGATCAGAGGTTTTCGAGTCCAATCCATCATGTCAGTTTCTTTTATGAGAGGTTTCACTAGCTCTTTGACACTTTAAACTAGTTTACTTTCTCTTACATCAGAATCCCTGAGTATCTCTCTCCTTTCCTCTCTCTCACACACACATGGACAGAGAATAACACTGGTTCTGGAAAGATAAATGGGTAAGTCTGCTTTAAAGTTTTGTAATTGAAAGATTGCACACAGTACAACAGATGGTAATGCTTTAAAATAACATGTTAAGAAGGTATTAATAATTAATAATGCATTAACAGTTAATAATGCATTACTAACAGTTTACATTTATGCATTTAGCAGAAAGTTAGTTAACAGTTATCCTTCACATACTGATGTTTGCTTTTAGCAGGCTTGCTGCTCTTGAGCGCTCTGACTCTATCAACAGACTTAGCATCACTTGCCTGCTCTCTAGTGTCGCCTCGCAGTGATACTTGCTGCTTTTTCACCTTCTCACTTTGACGAGCCATCCTGACTGCTTTATCCAAAGTGAGCTCTGCGCCCAGCTGCATGCATTCAGACAACCTCTTGTCCAGCAGCTCACCTACTAGTCTGACTCTGATTAAATCGTCATGTAGCACTCCGTAATTGCAGTGTTCTGCAATTGATACAATGTTGATACAATGCAGTGACAAACGAGTCCACTAGCTCTCCTTCTTTCTGTTTGCGCATATTGAATTAAGCACGCTCGTAAATCACATTTTTCTTGACCACGAAGAAACTTTGAAAGCCATCACGTACCCCCTTGTAAGTGTCTGTCTCCTGCTACTAAAGTAAGCCCGCGTAAAATGTCATCCGCCTCGTCCCCCATGCAATAGATAAACGTATTTACTTGATTTTCTTCAGAACTTGCATTTAGGTTACTTGCCAAGCAAAATCTCTCAAACCTCCTGATCCATTTGTCCCACTCATGCGGCTTTGAAAAGTCAAAGGACTCCGGACGTTGTGCATGGTCCAGCTGCAGTTATTTGGCGTCCACCGCTAACATCTTCACCGTCACTTACATTGTATGTACATACATTGTATGAATATCACTCAGTTCTATCCTTCTTTTTTTTTTCACTGCACAGGTGTAACGCGATACTATCCTTACCCGCTGCCCTTCTCAAGCTAAGTACAGGACTTCTGACACCATGTCGTGTTTTGATAAAAGACACTTGCGTAGAGTCCGACTGTATGTAAAGCGTGTTCTTTATTTACTGTGTTCCCCTCTTAATCGCCCCCCTGCCTTACAGCAACTCCCCCTATCACTTCAAGTTCCCCCCATCATTCAAACTGTAATGGACTCTGTAGTCTTATACATCAGTTACACTACACTTAGCAAGCTAGTTAGCTAACTTAGCTAGTATTTATGCTAGAGAGACCTAGCATAATAGCTAGTTACCCATTTTTGCAAAAAAAAAAAATGAAATTAACAAAGCAAACGAAAATAAGGACACACCTGTAACACAAAAAACAACGTGGATGTGGGTGGTGTTCTGTGCTTCCCCAGCTCCAATGAAAACAACACAAAAAGGCTAAATTGCAACCACTAGTCGTTAGCATTAGCCACTAATCGCTAAATAGTGTAACATTAGGCTAACTGGGCTGTCACAGGCTTATGTTACACCATGTGACGCTAACAAATAAAAAATAAACATGATGAACTATTTAATGGCAGAATACAGTAAGGAAAGGGTATAAAATTAAATAATATGCAAAATCATACTTATAAAAGTGGTGGATGACAGTATAGAAAGGGGATAGATGATAGATTAGGAAATTGACAGAAAGCATACCTCTTCCCCAGAGTCACAGAAACAGGGAAGAGGTGAAAGGGGGCAGGGAAATATGAATATGAAAAAAGGAAATATTAGAGGGGGACAGGAAGCTCAGAAAATAAGAAAGTGAAGAAGAAGAAGATTCTGTGAGATAGGTGTGTCAAAATAACCATCTTTGTGTAATTATACATTAAGAAAGGTGAAACAAAATGCTAACTGTTACTCTAGCTACACAACACCACTCCCACTCGTGCGATAATGCTTAATTTCAATACTGCGATCTCTCTGCTTTGGCAGATCAGCAGTACATAAATCGTCTTCACGATCTCATATCGTCATATTGCACATCCCTATGCTGGAGTGATGATGCGATAATGCCCCCTCCACTCTAGGCTGCCAGAGTGAAAGCAGGAAAAAAATGTGATTAACCGTTTAAGCTACAGACCTGATTCTAAACTTGTTTCGTAGGTATCGGTCATGTAGAATATGAATTTTCAAACTTCTACGTGTTATACTTTTGAAATTATGCCAGTAAAACTATTTCATCTTTTGGCCTCCATTGGTTTTCAATTGTTACAGGCTGGATTTTTGTCTAGTGTTCTAAAAGACTTCATGGAGCTTAAACAGTTTAACGTAGACACTTCATTTAAACTTTGTTGCGGAGGTCTTGGTCATGCCATGTAGGATATGTATATTTCAAATTGCTAAGTGCTATAGTTTTGAAAGTATGGTAGGTTAAACACAAACACAATGGGTGCCTTAAGATTTAACTGCTTCCCCAACTGAAATTCTTTGAATGTTGCTGAGTGTTCAGCAGACACACCCACACACTTCCTATCACACACTCACACACACACACACAGAGACACACATACACACAATGACACACATAGGCTGAGTTTACACTGCCAGTTTGAAGTGACCCAAATCCGATTTTTTGCTCTCATGTGGCACGTATCTGATCTGTGCCACCACAGTGTAAACAGTAAAAAAAACACATGAATTCCGATCTCCTCCGTTCGTGGACCCAAATCTTCCTTTCAATTGCTGAGGTGCCAGCAATAATTGCAGCGTCCGTGTATGCAGAAATTATTGCCCGTTTTTTCCTTCTCTGTTTCAGAATGTTGGTATGAAGAGGACGTTGCAGGGTTTTTGAAAGCGAACAGCAGACATAATTCTGTTGCGTCCATTCTGGAACAGTGTAGGTCTTGTGTGACTGAAATTGTTAACCCGTGCATAAAATGTGTTTTCTGTGCTTTCTTTCTAGGACAGTATAGATAGACAGGAAAAGAGTGGGAGAGAGAGATAGGGAAGGATCGGCAAAGGACCTCGGGTCAGAATCGAACCCGGATCGCCGGATATATGGTATGACGCCTTAGCCCACTGAGCCACAGCGTCCCCCCGAGAAACTTTTAGCCCATGCGCATGCGGGCCATTTCAAGTGTGTGGCAAATGTACACACACATGATCGGATTTGGGTCACTAGCGAAAGTAGATGTAAACATGCAATCAAAAAAATAGGAATTGAGCATATCCGATCTGCAGTCTAAACGCAACCACAGTGACCAGGGTATATACAGCAATCGTCAAGTTCAATTTAATACCTTTTAATACCTTTTTTACTTTCTGACTAACTTTCTGACTTTTTTTTAAAACCATCTCGACACTAAGTGTTAATCAGTGACCTTTCAACATTTCATGCAGATATGGACATATGTAACTAAAAAAATGATTTACAGACACACTAATGTTGAACACATTGCACATTTAATTTACTTTGTAAAAAATATATATATAACTATGTGCATCAAGCTGTTTTTTAAAAAACGATGCCAATCCAAATCTAATTATGTAACCTGTTTTGTCTTTACCACATGTAAATGACATGACAGGGAACATGAAATGACAGGGAACATTTCTTTAAACAGGTCCCCAGTTTCTTCGTTAGCTGCAGTGTTTCGACACCACAGGGCCACAGCGCGGAGTGCCGCCCATAGTCACACAGAGGTCAGAGGTTAATTGCTGGAGCTGTAATGTTGGCTTGTACCATGACACTAACGTTAGCCTGCGATGGCCGTGGTGATGCAGAATAAAAAGTTTTTTTGTGTTTAATCAATTGCATATGCGACCGAAGTGCATTAGCTCCCATCCAGTTGATATTGATATTTCTTCTACAAACCGAACAATACGCCTGACGGTTATTTCCTACTGAGCCAGTCCTTAAACACAGGGTCTTCCACCCAGCTCTCAGAAAACTTGCATTTGCCCATGACAATACTGATGGTTGTCAGGAAATTTCAATATGCCTGGAAGTCTGAAAAACATGATCTAGCCTGTTGGCCACCCAGTTGAGTCAGAGCGGGTCATATGATATGAATGATTGGTTGAGCTGAGGGCGCAAAATGAAATTTTAGCAGATAGAATTTCACTCAAAATAGGAAACCTCATAGTCTGAAAATAATACCAGACTGAAAAATTAAGTTTTTAAAAAATAATACCTCTGACACCAAATTTAAAGAAGGGCTAAGCAACGTTCTGTTTTTCTCTCTCACAAGCTCCCTCTAAAGACCGCTGTATTGCATTGTATTGCACTGTATTCTATTGGAGGCGGTCCACACTGCTGAACATTGCAAGTGCTGTATCTACCACTATAGGCCACAGTGGCGCATTGTACACCGTTTGTTCGCCGTGTAGCATCCTAAACAGTATGAAACGGATTAATTAAATGAAAAATGTTGCATAGTGGGCCTTTAACACTTTTAATGGCCTTAAATTAGGTCATTTTAATTTATCACCTTTTAATACTTTTTAAAACCCTGCGGACACCCTGAGTGATTCACACACACACACACACACACACACACACACACACATGCTCTCTCTCTCTCACATACACACACACTCACACACAATGCTACCATTCACTACTGTGCCTCCTTATTTTTCTTAAGGCTTGTAACCCCAAGTACCTTAGCAACTGATAACTGCTAATTGGAGACAAAGCATAGTTAGTATTTTAGCATTATTAAAATATATATTATCATCAGCTTAGACCACTGAGTACTACTGTTAGCACCGATAACATTGTTAGCATATATACTAATTTACTTCAGCTGAGTCCACTGATTACCCCTGTTAGCATAGTTAACATTGTAAGCATAGTTAGCATATTAGAATTGTTAACATATATACTAATTAATATCAGCTAAGTCCACTACTGTTTGTATAGTTAGCATTGTTAGCATAGTTTACATGTTAGTATAGTGAGCATATATGCTAATTAACATCAGCTAAATCCACTGAGTACCACTGTTTATATAGTTAGCATTGTTAACACAGTTAGCATGATTAATATATATGCTAATTCACAGCAGCACCCACAGAAAAATAAGGGTGACACGGTGGCAAGTCTACAGAGCGGTTTCTGCCAAGAAAATGCAATCTAGTTGTGGACTTACCACTAGGTGGCATTGTTTGCATCATTAGCATTATTAACATTTCAAGCTTAAATGCTATTTTAATCTATTTTAATCATTTAAACGGTTTAAGCCATTTAACTATATACACCACTACACCACCTTACTATATACACCACTAGCCCACCCTACTATAAAAGGCAACTTTAAAACAGCATTTAAACTAACTATTTACTCTTTTTTCATCTTTGCTACTTAATCTTTCTCTTAAGTCATCTGAATTATCTTCAATATTTTTCTACTTATCATTCTTTTCAACATTTTAATTATTAAGCAACTAAGTATTAAATGTAACTATTTAATCAATTCAACTGTTCAACAATCCCATTATTAACTCTATAAACTATTTAACTTAGAAATTCCACAACATAAAGTTAATTGCACTGCATTTTCATGCAAACAAAATTCCCTGGAATTACATTCTCTAGTTATTTATGTTATCTCTTTTGAGCCTTTAGGATAACAACTACTAAGTCACTCTTAGTAATGTATTGTTAAACTGTTAATAATGCATTATTAAGGTATTAATGCATGCTATTTTACAGCATTACCCATCTTATCACCAACCCAAATGGTCATGAACAGTACCTTTAAAAGTACATAATTTTTTGCAATGTATTCTGGTAATTCATGGTGTACAGTAAACATTAGGGCCTCAGAAGTTTACCAATGAAGTGTGGAGTTACTTTGAACCTTGTTAATGGTGTAAAAATAGTGAATAGGCAGCATAGGCAAAGCTTTGCCCCTATAGCTAGCAGTGTAAGGTTAATGAAAGCTTCGGCTAAAAACGGCTTAATGCGGAATGCTGGGGGTGAATGAAGGTGGGCATTGGATATATGTTTGTACTCGGTAACATCTTCCAGTACAGACCAGGTCCAAATCACACCGGATTTCACCTTTAATTAAATGCAGATCCTAACTGTTCTGTTTAGCTATATGAATGAAGTCCTAATTAAATCCAACAGAGGAGCGCAGAGATGTCTTGCAGAAGGAACAGTATTGTTTGGCATTCCTGGCTCACAGCAAAAAAAGAAGAAAAAAAAAGAACAAATGGCATGCAGAAATAGTCTCAGCAGTGTAGCGAGAAGCCTGACAGAGGTGTTGCTGAAGCAGGAGATAGCATCACAGCACATGTTATGTATGTGCAGCTTTTGACAGAACAAGGCCATTACACTCTGATTGATGTGAAAAGTGGGAGTTGCCGTCAAATTCTCAATGCCTAGCTGATTCCAGTGGACAAGAATACATAAATATTATATTCAATTCCAATTCTTTGGGAAGAGTTTTAATGTTAAAGTGATGGGCATTAGTTAAAACATGGTCTGTTTGTCTCAGGGTCTTTTTATTTTTCATCAGAAGCAGCAAAAAGCTAATTAGCCTCGAGCTTTAGACTTTGTAGTGGACATGTCTAAATAGCACAAATGCCCTTATAGGTCCTGCTCCCTTTCAGAGGCAGAGGGTTTATGTAAATTGATGTATGTCCAAGGAGACGTATGGTTCTACATCTGTCATCCATTTGAAAAGCAGATTTAGGTTCCTGCCCCGAGGGCCCAGGTGATGCCAGCACTGATGGAAAAGCCCGAAAGGCAAGTTTTGTTTGTCATCTGTGGCAGGTTGGCGTGACGGCTGACAAGTCTCTCAGTCCTGTCCCAGACATGTTTTGTCATTTGATGGGTGATTGTATAAGTCTGTGTGTGCGTGTGTGGGTCAGGAAAGAGGGGAGAAAGGAGATTATTTTTGGGCTGATTTGTGTGTGTGTGTGTGTGTGTGTATTGCTTGGGGAAGAGAGGAAGACGGAGGCTTGTGTTGGGCTGATTTAAAAAGCTTGCGTTCATCCACAATCACTGAACTAGTGCACAGATGTTTTAAGCCATTTTAAACTAGTGCACGGCTGATATTAATTTGAAGCACATCCCAGCATTCTGACACACACACACACACACACACCACATGCCTCTCCTCTTGTTCTATTGTGTGACATACAAGTTTTCATCAATCTGCCCATCTTGATTTAGCGTGAGTTCAATGTGCAGCCCTCCAAAATAAGTCTGTCTGCTGCCTCATCAACATGGCAGGCAGGCACCCAGCAGCTAGAGGCTAAATGACTTTCCACGCTAAAGAGCAGTGTGTTCACAGCAGTATAGGCAGCCAAGGTCCATGTCTGTGCTGTTTAGAGAAGTGGAAATCAGGACTACAACACCATTCAGTGACAGCCAATGACATTCAAGGCATGATTTGATCTGTTTGTTTGGTTCATAGCAGGTTGACAAAGACAAGGTTCCAATATCAGATAGTTGCAGGGCTGAGCAGGTATTGTGTTTTTTCTGACTGACCACAGTGGTTTAGCTTACTTATTCAGAGCCCAGACATTTTGAAGTGTTATTAAGATACGAGGTATTACAACAAGACATTGTTTCTATAGTAATTCTCAAAATCAAGCAAGTACATACAGTATCTCACTCTGCTTCTCACTTGTTCTCTGATGATAACCTCTGCTCCTTCATCAGGTTGTTAAGGGCCTGTTCAGATGGGAACAGATGAGGCCATATGTGACAACAACATAAGTCAGACAAACAACTTCATCCTATGTCTGTGAAGATTCTCATTCATCCAGGTTGTTGTAGTCATGGTTAAAGTTAAGGCAAATGGACTTTTTTTAAACCTGAAGCATAAGCGACTCGTAATAGAAGCCAGAGAAATCCAGGCTTCCTCAGAATTAAAAGAAGTGACACGAAAAGAATAATAATGACCATAAACCACCAAATCAATTTAAACATGTTATTCTATACCTTTGTTGACAATGCACCTTGTATTTTCAACCATTAATATGACACAGGTAAAATTTTTAAATGTAAAATCAACCGCATTTCTGCCTACAGCGGTAAAGAGCTGCGCAACCCTGTTCTGAGTGACATAGCGGACAGAGGTCAGAGTCAGTACACACCTATTTGGCTTCTCTGCCTACTTTATCTGTTGATAAAATCTGTATAGAACCATCCAATCAGAATTGTCTGTTTTGTCTGTGGGCAGGTAGGGGAATTTGGCGAAAACTGATTTCCACAAAAATTAATAGTCAGTCACAACTGGGTGGACCAGTAAGTTTTTATGCACACCAGTCAGATCGTGAAGGCATTCCAGTGGGATTGTTCTGATGGCTTTAGGTCAATTCATTTCTTTAAGTCTAGATGTTGTTTATCAAGAGGTGGCAATGGAGGCCCAAACCATTTCTTGCAGAACAATTTGTAAAGTTGCCATTACAGTTGCGGCATATTGTAAAAGAAAAGTGTCAATTAAGCAAAGAAAAACACCACGGAAGTTTGATCATTCTCCAGCACTATACTAATAAAAAGGGTTCACAGCTAGAGTGCATGGCTCAAAAAAGCTACATTTTTCATGCATGCACTGCAACATTTGTTTGTAAATATGTTCATTATATTAGACCACACCAATAAAATTAGTTGGTTATCAGATTCGCCGCTTGAAAAAATGCTAAATGAAATAAAAAATAAAATTGAATTCGAACTCACACAAACATAAAAAAAACACCGTGGCTGATAGCTATAATACTGAAAAAAACAGCATGCTGCGTTCACGTGACGTCTAAAACCAAATTGCGCCTTTCACTTCAGAGCTCAAGAGACATGATATGAGGAAAGATGCCAGTGGAACACCAATTAGCAAGTGGAAATGTTTTTTTGGCCATGCGTCGTCGCGTGGTGCCTTATGTTCTTTGCAAACGGCTATAACCTCTTTGCAGGATGAAATGTTGGATGTTCATAAATTCAGGTAGGCTGAACGCAGACCTTTCCTCCCTTGGTGAATCAATGCGATTTTGCGAGCCAGAACAGCCACGCGTCGACACAGGCTTGAAGACGTGTCACTTTCAATACAGAAAGCTTCATCAGTTCTGACTGGAGATGGAAATAACATGAGCTAATATCTCCTGATCTGTGGATGTAAACTGTAGACCACACCCCTTATTATGTGATCAAGGATCAGAAGAATCACCTAGTTGCCTTAACTGAGTGCTTCTCAAATAGTGGGGCGGGCCCCCCAGGGGGACGCAGTGCAGGGGGGCATGTGTGACCCCAGGAAACGTGCTTTTATAGTGTAAAGCACATCCAGCACAAATACAATTTTAAATGGGCTCTGGTATTACCTCTATGGTGTTATTGCATTGAGTATGCATGTAACCGAGGTCATCTTGCGCAGTCCAGCCCCAGGCTCGAACCCGCGCTCGACCGCAGCAACCATGGATCGGGAGTCAAACACCCTAACCAGTCGACCGAAAAACCCAGGCTCCCAGTCAACTGACTAGGACGCTCTTTGAAATGTCAGGAGGGAAGCTTTAGTTCTAGATGCACAGCTGATATCCGTTACATGTGCACAAACTGCACAGAGCAAGAGATCTGAAATGTAGTGAACAGAGACAGACATAATGACACAAGCGAACATCACCCGAAAGCTAAGACAAGGAAATAGGACAAAGGTTATGTAATGCGTGGCCTCACTGTAATGACGGTGGGAGACGAGGAAAGACTGGTGTGTTTACTGCAACTAAAAATGTTGGCAGCGGACAGCATGAAGTGAAATTAATTAAGGCGTCACATAAAGCTATTACACCCCAATCACGCCGAGAAGCCTGTTGAGGTTTTTTTTTCAGCACAAACATTCTGAATATTGCTAACAATCATCCCGCTTTGTGAATTATGCTCTTCAGTTGCACAAATTGTTGCACTTTAATGTTTTGTCTACATAGCCTACTAAAAATCAACGTTAATGAAGTTAACAAGGCTGTGTCCTCAGTCCGCTGCTCTTCACCCTGCTGACACATGACTGCACACCAACCTACAGCTCCAACCACCAAGTTTGCGGACGACACAACGCTGGTGGGGCTCATCACCAAGGGCGATGAGACCCACTACAGGAAAGTGGTTGAGCTCCTGACCACGTGGTGCAGAGACAACAACCTCCTGCTAAATGTTAGCAAGACCAAGGAGGTTATTGAAAACTTCCAGAGAGGCCACACCTGTCACCACCCGCTGACCATCGACGGCGCTGCGGTAGAGAGAGTGAGCAGCACCAAGTTCCTGGGGGTGCACATCAGTGAGGACCTCTCCTGGACTACCAACACCACATCACTGGCCAAGAAATCACAACAGCGCCTCTACTTCCTGCGCAAACTCAAGCGGGCAAGCGCCCCACCACACATCCTGACCACATTCTACAGAGGAACCATTGAAAGCATCCTTTCAATCTGCATCACTGTGTGGGACGGTAGCTGCACTGATTACAACAGAAAAGCTCTACAACGCATCGTGAGAACAGCTGAGAGGATAGTTGGCGGACCACTCCCCTCCCTGCAAGACATCTACACCACCCGCCTCACCCGCAAAGCCATCACAATTGTCAAGGATGCAACCCACCCCGCACACTGTCTGTTCAGCCTCCTGCCATCTGGAAAGAGATACAGAAGTCTCCGCTCCCGCACCACCAGGCTCACCAACAGCTTCATCCACCAGGCTGTGAGACTGCTGAACTCTCTCCCCTCCCGGCTCCCAGCCAGCGGAACCACCAGACTGGCAGAAGTATAGGAAGACAGACTGGACTCTACACCCCCCCCCCCCCCCCCCCCC
>JAGFZM010000423.1:58780-97070 GCA_017657215.1 Limnothrissa miodon | reverse complement strand
CACACACACACACACACACACACACACACACACACACACACACACTCCCCAACAAGGAAACAAACACTCTGAACCAAAAACCAAAACAACACTCTGAACTGAAAATAACTACCTCTGCATTGCAAATTGCACACACCTGCAACTATATATTCTAGTATTCTACTTACCACTATTTATACCGCTTTTTACCACTATTTATATTTAATACTACTGCTGCTAAAATCTTGTGTTGCACTAAGGCAACAAAACAACACTGCTAGAACAGTGAAAAGTGTGAAGTTGCTGTTGTCTATGTCTTAGTATGAGGCTGTCATAATCTGTTGTTGTTTTTACTGTGTAATTATTTGTAATGGTAACAGCAGGGTATGTTATGTCTATATGTTTATTGTTTGTTCGTGTGTATGTTTTATTTTTATTTTTTTATTGTCTTACTGCATCCTGCCCAGGGACCACAGATGTAAATTAGCTGTATAGCTAACTCTGGTACAGGAATTGTTCTGTGCATGGTCCCTGTTAAATAAACAAATGCTACATCTGTAACGTTAGCTGTCAGAACGGAGAAGACGGTCTTGAAGAGCAGACAGAATGGTTCGCCTTTGCGCATTTCCAGGTTGTGGCAAGAGGATGATGAGCTATAATCCGGAAACTTTTCACAGGCTACCTCTACGTGAGCCAACTTTGAAACAGTGGCTTGTGTTGAAACTCGACGTCGAGACACCTGTTGATATTCTAAAACAAAGGGATTACCGTGAATGTAGCCGACATTTTGATGCAAACTTTGTGTTTGGTAACAATTCACTTAGCTTTGTATTCTGGTATGCTATTGACAGATATGAGACATATGAAAACGTTACATTTATTTATTAGCATCCGAAATGTAGTTTGAGAGGAAGGAGTGGGTGGGGGTTGTTTTATAATGCATTTGATAATGTGTGCATGGGGGGCCTTGAATGTTTTCCTGGCAAGATAACCTAGCCGAACGTGACTTTGGGTCTGCTGAGGTGGGGGAACTCTTCCACTGTGTATATAATCGGGCTCAAATAAATAAGGACGGCCATCAAATTCAAACGCGTCGTCTTCAAATTCCTCATAAGACTCGGTGTCCTCATATTCTGCCATCCTTGCATGATTTGCCAACTACAATCGCACCAAGTCCAGTCCGCGACTAATGTAAATAGTTTCGTGACTAATCAGATCACTGTACAGGACGTCTTACGCGAGATTCCCATCACTGAGTAAAACCTTTTACAAGTTACGTTCATAGGCCTACAGTTTTTGGTATGGTGCTCTTCATTCTCATATAGACAGTCTCCATATATTTTCAGCTCGAATCCAAGCACTTCTTCAAAGTTATTTCAAAGCTGTTTCCCTGTCGTATTTGTTCGTCGGAACTCAGCAGTAGACTTATCTAGGCTTAATTTCAAGATGGCGGCGAACGTAAAATTCCATGAAGGTACAGTCTGTATAAACTGTCTTTTTAATAAAGTACCGGTGTACTTTCAAAGTTATCATTGTCTCGTTTTAAATGTCAGGGCCCTCAGAAGTCTACCAATGAAGTGTGGAGTTACTTTGAACCTTTTTAATGGTGTAAAAATAGCGATTTAGCTGCATAGGTACAGTCATGCCCCTATAGCTAGCAGTGTAAGGCTAATGAAAGCTTCGGCTAAAAACTGTTGACTGCGGAATGCGGGGGCTGAACACTATATCTTCATTTTATATTCACTCATTTTGTTTATCAATGTCAGTTTCCTTTAAGAATAACAGTAGCAATAGAGGATACTTTTTGCTGTCGTTACATAGCCTACATGGACCCTGCAGTTAGACTAAGAAAATCTTTAAAGAAGTTTAAAGAAGATGTATGGTGTGATCAATCTTTGCTTAAGGTCAATGAATGCGGCCTGTATGCATCAAAGGCTGAGGCTTTGCGTGAAAGTGTGTTGGAACGGTATGATACAATATGAACGATACTTGGCTAGATATGTAGGAACGGTGGCTGTGTGTTGGGATTGATGGCCATGGTTGGAGTGAGACTATGCAGAGGTCTATTGCTGCATTCATGTGCTATGGAAAAGATTATATTTTCCAGTTTTATAGTGGTATTTACCAGTGTGTTGTGTTCACATGCTTTTGTTGTTGTACTGTGGAGAAATGAAAGATGGACTTAAAGATTCAGATGTTATTGGGTAAAACCATTTAGGTTGCCTAAAATCCATTACCCTACAACATGGAAAATGCATCTGCTCTGGGTAGGTAAGGTTAAATCCAAACCATAACGGTATTTTTAAAACTGACAAAGTGTTAACACATTATATTAAAATGGTCCATGACACAGTATTATATAGACAGCAAAAACTGTCCACTAATAGTTGCAAAACATGTTTAATACTGCACAGTGCTCATTCCAAACTGTTTCGCTGCTCACTGCCATGTTGAAAAGTTCAAAGGTTATATCATCTCGTCAACTCGTGTATCAAAAAATTCTACGAGTTGCCCAGTAGAAAATACCACATGTGGGGGTGTTCATGTGCACTTTTTACGTCGGCTTTTGGTATTTACCATAATTACCATAGCACATGAACACAGCAGAAGTTCCCCTGAGAAGGTAGGGAGAAAGTCTGTGCTGTTTCAGTGATCTCTCTGATGTGGGTTATACTTATGGGTAGGCTAAGTGATGTAATCTTCATAATCGTCTAATCTCCACCTTGTCTGAAAAATTTGTTAGGGCTAGCCCGTGTGTCTGTTGTGTCTTTCTTGTCTCTCCTTTCAGGATGGAGCTACAGGGCAGGTGTGGATAATTTTCTTTGATTGAGGCCAACTGCTATCAAAGCCTCCCTTGGCCAGTGTCAGGCAATCCTTGCATTTACATGAGACATTTTATTCCAAATAAAAACAATTTAAATCAGATTAATTCAATTTATTTAATTCCATTCATTCCATTTTAAAAGACCATGTAAACACTCAAAATGATTATTTGGAATTGAATTTAATTCTGATAATACAACAGTTAGGTCCAGTCGAACGATTTAGCAATATCTGATTGGACGACACGCGTTCTATCAGTGGTGATATTGGACAATATCGCCACTGGTGACTCTTCACAGCTAATAATTACTCCGCCAACGGCATTGTTCTTTGATTAAGCAGTTTAAACCAACATTCCATTCAAGCGCATTGAAAGCAGAGGCTACAAACAAGCAAAATGTCCGACAACATATTTAATATAACTGTCGATCTAAAACATGAATATTCATCAGATGAAGAAAGGGAGAGACAAGCACATACAGATGCGCCCCGTTAAACCCAGACGAGCGGGACAGCATTGAGAAGAGCCGACACGAAAGCAACACAGTGAGGCAGCTCCTAACAGTGCGTTTCCACTGTGCGCGAATTTCGCCCACCTCTCGTTGAAAATGAATAGGGGGCGAATTTCGCCCTGTTGTGGGCGAATCGCCGAGGCAGGCGAATTGAAGTTGGCAAATCTTTAACTTTATGCAAATTTGTGCCGGGCGGCAACCAATCAGACAACTGTGTGTCTTGACAAGGGCAGGAGAAACAAAAAATTGCAAGCAGTATGGCGGCGCCCAGGGAGTTTTCTACATAAAAACGTATTTGTTTAATTAAAGGGTTTATGGACCGCAGTTTGTGTGTAATCGTGTCCGATTGTGTTTAATATGGTAAACAAACGTTATCAAGACAACTAGAACACTGTAGGTTAGAAAATTAACAGTTCCAACTGAAGTTAGCTGAACGCTACACATAGCTAACGTTGCTACACGCTGATGGCCCTAAATGTGTTATGGAACAAAGATTGGTGTCAACATAATAATAGCAGAACGCATTGCCGTTTACAGGTCACACAAACATATTTGGGGTAAATTCATCACTGTAAATGTATCCAGATGCTTCCCACGGTTTAGTTTAGGTAGACTGCTAGGCTAACTTTAGCGTGCCCTCTGTTGGCAGTTGGCAAGCAGCCTACTGTAGAATATTGCTTGCCACGACCAGTAAACGTCATGTTGCCTTGGGCACTTCCAACGGCGAAATTTGATAAGCAAATATTCGCCAAGTGAACACTGTGTGGAAACGTACCATAAGAGTAACTGTATGTTGCAAAGCAACCACAAGTGTTCTCTGTTAGGCCTACTTCGCATAGCTGAAGACCTTCGCTAATACTGAAGACATTTAGTCTTCTTCAGATAAAAGTGAACTATCTATAAGAATGCTGGAGACATTTTTGGGGGTAGTCCCCCAGTTCCATATATATATAGCAAAGCACAACCTAAAAGAACAAAATAATATAACTTGTGTTCAGTAACCTGAGCTGAGCAATGTGTTAAGTTTGTTGGGCTCACACTAATCTGTATGATACTTGGCTAAGATAAACAGATGTTGGGAGTGGCGTCGGGTTTGTTAATTCATGGATGGACTAATTTCTGCACTACCTTCTACACAAGCTTATTTACCGCCGGTATATCAAAAAATACCTTTGTTTGACTACTTGGGTGCTTTGAAGCCATCTCAGTAGTTTAGCCTAGCTTTTTTTAAGTAAGCCGTAACCATTTTATATACACTTGAATGTAGGAAAGGACATCTACTTTCCTGGTAAGGGCCAGATTACAGACCCCACCATATTTCTTTGAAATGATATAGAACTAAATGCATGACAACGCATGTATTGTGGCTATGAATGTAATTGTGGACATATTATTATAATTGTTAATTGCTAACATATCGCCCATACTTCCTGTGACACTACATTCAGTTTCACGAGCAAAGTCAGTCTGGCCATACTGCCGTTATTTCTGTTTCTAAAAAAGTGGGAACCAATGAGAAAACAAGAACTCCCCTCCCCCCAGCGCCAGTGAGGCATCTGACAGATGCCTCAGAAGGCGGATAGTACGGTAGCTTGGCCAGACTAAGTAAGGAACTAATAATAAATTATAGGCGGAAAGAACATCAGTTTGAAGCCATTACCATCAATGGTGAGACAGTGGAGAGGGTGAAAGACTTTAAGTTCCTTGGTGTTACCATCTCAGAAGACCTCACCTGGGACAATTATACTCACCACATTGTCAAAAAAGCCCAGCAACGTCTTAACCACCTCAGACGATTGAGGAAGTTTGGTATGCAACCCAAGATCCTGAGGTCATTTTACAGAGGCACCACTGAGAGCATCTTGACTGGAACCATAAACGCATGGTATGGGAACTGCCCTCTTCACAATAAGAAGGCACTTCAGGGAGTGGTGCGTACAGCACAGAAGGTTTGCGGCTGCGACCTACCCTCCATATTGGAGCTACACGAGGGAAGATGCATTGGGAAGGCCAGGAAAATCTTGAAGGACCCTAGCCACCCCAACCACGAACTATTTGAGCTATTACCATCTGGCAAACGATATAGATATTTGAAAGCTCGCACCACCAGACTGCAAAACAGTTTCTTCCACCAGGCAGTTAGATTGCTGAACTCATGCTGAAGACACACACACACACACACATGCATACACATCTTTCATTTATTTATCTTTTGAGGAGACAATGAAACATAAAGAATTTTACTCTCTAATACACCTACAGTATAATGAGATGTAATAAAAGAAATCTTGAATCAAGTTTGTTTACAACAATATTCAAGTTTAACCAAAATCCTTAAGTGCTAGCGAGCTAGCCCGCATCGCTAGCCATATTCCCATAGTAACCCAGTCAAATCCCGGGAATGGGCATTGATCTTGATAGGCCAATTCGTCAGGAACTTCTAAACTCACTTTGTTTTAGATTTGCTTTCCTTCCCCTCAGCTAACGACATGTGTATTAATTAGTATGCAAACACACATCATCCTACTTCTCGTCGTGTTTTTTCTTACTGGGCTACCGCAGGCACTTGCGTGAATATAGCCTTCTGACAGCCTTATTCAGATTCCCATACTCTGCCCAATTAACGTTAGCTTTAAAACAATGTTTAGCGCCGACCAGCAACATTATGAAGATGGAATAAAAGTTCGTTACTTTCTTTTTTACGTTTTCTCAATTCTTTTCTTGTTGCGCATTTGGTTTAAAACTAGAACTATGATTCGTCAAAGTCAAGCACGTTTCCAGCACGTTGCTGCCCGATGCGTACCAGTTGCCTTGTGCGCGAGCTGAACTAATCAATGAATGGCGTATTAAGAAGTGACTAATCGTAGCCTACACCGTAGTTTGATGCTTAAATGCATATCTGCTACACAAAATGTGTACAGTTTATGGAAATTAGAACAGGACGCATTACAACAATTTCATGCAGTTGCACCAATGCTCCCAAATATATTTTGAGATCGCATAGATGAAATTTCGGGACCATATGCGACCAAAATTGTTGCAATTTTGATCCCTGCATTACATTAGGACTGATCTATCATTAAACACTTTGTAGTCTACAGTTAACACTAAATGACCGATTGAGGGGCAGAATGGGCTAAATTAGCCTAAGTTACATGGCGTTATTCAAGAGACATGACTGGGTTGTGTGATTAGACAGACCCTCCAGGATTTCGCGATGTTGCGATTTGCAACATCAACGCAACTTCAACCAATCCCCGTGAATTCAGGGCAGTGTTGCAATTTTGAATAATAACCGCAACTTTCCCGCAAAATTGACCAATCATTTGCGTGGTCTTGTTGAGCTCACGTCGACAAACTATCTTTTTTACACTGAGCTAGAGTGATCCTTAAAGTTATATTATCAAGCATCAGCTCACAGCAGCACATCCTCTAGGCTGCACATGGAAGATCAGGTCATTGCAATAATGTGATGCATTTGATGCGTCAGTCATGCCATAATAGTCCACAATGTATGATCATATCACAGTAAACAGGCATACAGTAGGCATATCAATAGGCTATATACTAATCAGTTACTATTGTAAAGCTATTGAAAGAGCTGTTTGTTAATCAATACAGGAATAGTCTAGAAGAAAGTTGGATTATTAAATATAGGCCTTTTTGTACATTAGAAATGTAGCTGTTTTGAACTACTGTCATTTTTAGCTACATTTGGTCTTAAATAGCTTTGGTGTAGTGAAGTTTCATCTGATGTGGAGTAACTGGTGGGTGCTTAGTTAACTATATTTCCTGATTAGCTTGCCCAACTGGTTATAATATATTGTTATACAGACAACTGAGGATAACTAAAGAGACAGGCAATATTATTGCACATAGGCTATACTTATGAAAGAGGTCAGAAGAGGAACCAATAAAATGTAGGTTACAGTATAGGCCTATGTAGCCTGTGAGACAGATGGACAATGACAAAAAGTTCTATGCTGTTAATAAAATTTTTCAAAAGTTAGGCCTGCTGTAAATTTTTTCAGGGTTTGTTGCTTATATTCTAGTGCTACAGTATTTCAAGAAAAGGAGCAAGTAGTGGATTGTACTTTTAAACTGTAAAATTGGTGGATTTATAAAACCTCGCCATTTTGTGCGCATACACCTGCAAGAAAGTGTCCATCATCTTTTTGTGATATCCAGGAAAGTGTCCCTCATTTGAGGTTGAGGGAGTTGGCAGCCCTAGTAAGGTTGTTTACAAGAATTTCTCAGTTTCTTTGTTCTTTTAATGTTTTTTTTTTCAGTAATTATTTAATATTTCCTCATTTAAAAAAAAGTAAAAAAGGGAAAATCACAATTACTTATAGCAACTTTTACTTCCTCACAATTACTTATAGCAACTTTTACTTCCTATATAATCACAACAACAAACTAAAAATCACCGCAACTTTCATCGCATTTTTTGGGAAAAGCTCCCGCAACATCAGGTATTTTAGGCCGCAACAGTCACAAAAAAGGCCTGCGAAATCCTGGAGGGACTGTAAATTGAAACAAAGGAGAGGATAATCAAACTCCTTAAAGAGGACAAATCGTCACGTGATGTTGCAAAAGATGTAGGTTGTTCCCAGTCAGCGGTGTCTAAAATCTGGACCAAGTACGAACAGCATGGGAAGGTTGTTAAAGGCAAGCATACTGGTAGACCAAGAAAGACATCAAAGTGTCAAGACAGAAAACAAAACAAATGGGGGAACAAATGGAAAGAAACTGGAGTGAACGTCTGTGACCGAACTGTGTTTACAGTATATCCATTTGATGCAGGGCAAGATCCTCCAGTACAGCCACCTGCATGAAAAAACTGGTATGTTTAGGAGTTTACACACCTGATATGCTTGCTAAGATGAAGGAATTAAATCTTCAAAATCAGGGGGAGGGGGAGGGCAATACAGGTGCGGCACGAAAATGATCTTTCTTTCTAAGTGGGGAATGATCAAAAAAGTTTGAGAACCACTGGTGTAGTCGTTGATCTACAGTACCCTTTAGGTATCTTAGTAGGTGTTTCACTGTAACCCAATGCTGTTGCTTTGGTTCTGCTAGTTTACAGTAGATAATTTACGATCCAGCTCAAATCAGGTCTAGTACATGTCATGATGTATATCAAACTTCCTACTATTTCTGTAAATCCTGTTGAGTTGATAACTTCACCCTCACTGTCGAAGTTTAACTTTCGCTCACATGGGGTGGATCTCAGTTTTCATTCAGACATTTTTCATTTTTCAATTTTGCTAACACCTTTTCTATGTGTCGCTTTCGTGTCATTTTAATCTCTCCCTCACTCTGACTAAAGTCAATGCACAAAAAGTGTTTAAGTAGACCCCATATCTTCCATCTTGAATATTTTCTTCAACATTTCTTTAACATCATTGAGTAAGAGGGTGTTACTCGCTGCTGTGATTAAATCATATACCCACACAAACAAAATCACTTTCCCATTCTCAGATTCTCTGCTGTAGACACATTGATAAGCATCATTTTGTACAAAACCATTCCCTGTAAGATGATCATGCAATAACGTTCCAGTCCAGTTCCATAATGTTCCAGTTACGCCCGGACTGTTTTAGACCATACAATGACTTGTTGAGTTTACACACCAAGTGTTCATCTCAAAACCCTCCAGCTGTTCCATATATACTTCACAGTCCATTGGAGCATGGAGGTACGCAGTCTTTACAGTATATCCATTTGATGCAGGGCAAGATCCTCCAGTACAGCCACCTGCATGAATGCTCGGACAGGGGACGTGTTGGCTGTTGGTGAAAAAGTATTTTTGTAGTCAATCCCTTCCACTTGACCATAACCCTTTGCCACATACTCTGTCTGGCTTTAAAAGTCTCAGATCCATCTGGTTGCCCTTTCATGGCATATACCCATAGACGGATTACCACATGGGCAAAGTGGGCGCGTGCCCAGGGCGCAAGAGCAACCAGGGCCCTGGTTGACTCCGGTCACATAAAGTTTACTCGCATTCTGCATTTTGGGGGGGTTTTCTGTATCATTATTGGTACAGTTTATAATCAATTAAGCGCACACATAGCTCATTGGAATTGCCTATGCCCCCCTCCCCCCCAAAAAAGAGAGAAAGATCTGTATTGATTTTGTTTACCCATGCCAACGGTTGCTAAGGGAAGAAAAGCCATGCTTTTAAACAACCGTATCGTTAAAGGGATAGTTCGGTTTTTTAACACATTAAGCCCCTTTCACGGGTTGTGTAAAATGCAATAATGTGGTTGACATCGAAATTTTGACAATTGCTTCTGTCTCGGCTATTTGGGAAATGTAGAATCGCCTCTGCCTGCCTTCAAAATGGCTAGCAATGGGCATGTGTTGTTTCTATCCTTAATGCATAAGCTATTCTTACTGTTTGCCTATATACTGTTGAAGAAAAACTTTAAAACCCATTTGATATTTAATAAACACTATTAATATAATGACTGTTACACCTCAAAGTGACTATGTATTTTGAAAATAATCCCCCATCCCTCTTTAAAATAAAAAAAAAGAACACAAAAAGCGTTTTTTTTACCTGTTCTGCCCTTTGCATGCACTATTCTTACAACATGCCAATACTGAAACACTGAACTCATTTGGAACATTTTTTTTATTTCAAATTTAAAAAACAGTTTAATAACTTTTATTCAGTCACATTGATATTGAAAGAACTTGAACTTGTCAGTTTTATGTAGAATCTCATATTTTTCTTAGTCTTTCAAGACTTTCTTGTAATCTTGCATATTCTGGTATGGTTCGGTCACTCCTCTTGCCTAGGTACGCCATGAGAGCATCTCCAAACTCCTGTGCTGTTTTCATCCTCCTCTTCCCACTGGGCAGTGTCACCTGGATTCTGAAGATAGGATCGACTTTAGGCAGAAGTGTGGTGCTTTCTCTGGCAAACTGAACCTCAAGCTTCATCCTCTGCGGCTTTGCGTTGTTGTTCAGACTTACATCCACAAGGAACTTTGCAACTTCCCCACTGTCAGTGAAGGGGCCACCAAAAGATTTCAGTGTGTCCAGCATGTCTAGTCTCTTCCTCTCCTTTCTTTGAGCCATCTCCTGTTTTTCATCTGCACTACTCTCGAATTTCGCCTTCATGAGTTTACTCCAGTTTAGTTCAACCTCTCTTTTTGCTTGGGCTGCTGCCTTGAAACCTCTGAAGGACGGAATCTGTCCATTCCTAAGCTCCTGGCTCTTCTGTAAAATAATTGACCTACTGACTGCGTTCAGTGTGCCTAGCTTCTTCAGTCTGTAGTCCACCTTGCCACATTGTCTCTCCATCCCAATGTTGTGCACAGGGGTGCCATCAATGTTACTAGCCTGTTCACTGACAGGGTAGTCCATTGGGAAGGTCTCCTCATCAATTCCATAGTCCCTCCTCTGCCTGGCCAGGACAGTCTTCAGATGGGGCAGCATGAGATCAGTCAGCTTCTTCACTTCATCCAAGTGTTCGGCAGCCACCTCTGACACCGAGTTCAGGACCTCCTCAGTGTAGGTCTTCTTCACACTACCAAAAAGCTTGTCAGACACTACAGGATACTCAGGTGTTGTGAACGTAGTGTAGTTGTCACTGATTGGCTGGCCCAAGCCTGTATGCAGTCCCTTGTAGAACTCCCTGAGCTGAGTATGGGTAGCATCTTTCTCTATGGTTCTGGCATAGAAGGGCTCCACCAAGTGCACACCGAGGCAGGCAAACACCACAAGGACCACCTTGAGGTAGGGAAGCTCCATCCCTTCTCTGACGAGGCAGGCCAGGCGGTTGTTTATGTGAGGGTTCTGGCTCAGGAACTCTGTCAGATTGCCAAAGTGGTATATTAGGACTGCTGCTGCCCTGGAGAGACATCCAAACCTGCTGTCTTTGTAGGAAAACAGCACACTGGTTACCTGCCTTTGCTCAAGGAAGAGGAGGAATTCCCTGTAGCGGTTCCAGGGTTTGTGTGAATACTGTCCAGCCACACTGGCCTGTCCTGTCCAGCCACACTGGCATTCTTGCTGTCTACATCCAGATCCACCATGAAACTCTGTAGCACTTGCTCCATCTTCATATCTGCCTCCACCAACCGCATCACTTTATTCATGGCACTGCTGAAGCCCAGTCTAGTGTGGGTGCCACAAAAGATCTGCCCTGCTGGTGTCTCCAGGTTATACATCTCAGCCAACAGCTTTGAAAACCCTTTGTTGTGCTCTGTGCTGTCAGTCATATGTGCATCTACAAGTTTATAAACATCCTCCACACTGACTCCTCTGACCGACGCCAGTATTTCAAACCCCATATCCACTTGCATTGCTATGTCCTCAGTGGTCTCTCGATGAATTGGTAGGATAGGCAGAGGAAATGGGCTATCTTGACCCACATGCAGCCCTTGTACCATGAACTGGCCTACACCTTTCTTTGTGGTGCTGTCCGATGCATGTGTGATCATTTTACCTTTCTCCTTCTCCTCCTCAAGCTTTTCCACAACTAGACACAGACTTTGAGCCTCAATTTGCTGTAGAGCTGCCCTTATGCTTCTAGTACTTGGCACTGTATCCTTGTCAAAGACTTCATCAGATTCCCCAGCACTTTTCCAGCTTTGTCCAAACATAGTGTTGCCCACTTCAATTACAGCTGAGCTCGCCTCACTGATAGAAAGTCCCTTTCCTGAGAGATTGGCTATAGTTGTATAGAAGTCATCCCGGACTTTTCTCTCGGACAATCAAATGTGTTGAAACTCCTGTGGCAGTGGATCTTCATCCATGCTTAGTTCAGCAACATCTGTGAAGATTTTTTTCCTTCCTTTTGGTTCTGCTCGCACCTCAGTCTCTTTACCCTCCTTTTGAAGTTGTGTGTAAGTCTCAGACATCTGTCTCAGTGGCTTTGGGGATGTGCCCTCTCTCTCTTCATCACTGCTGCAGCTGGGTATCTCACCAGTTTCAGTCAATTTGTCTGTAATATGGTCCAGAGTTTGGTATGAGAACTGCTGGTCTCTCTTCCTCTGGTACTCTTCACTCCTCTCCCTCAACCTTTGGGTTCGCATCATGCTATGGTAAAAGACAGGGTCCACACCTTTGGAACAGAACATCTTTCGCTCTGTCTTCTGATCTTCATAGTATTTGAGCTCCATCTCACTCATGCTTACACACCACTCTTTCTCCAGTGATTGTCGCCGAAAAGGGTCATGGGCAAATACATCAAACAGCTCAGACTTTGTATGAAATAACTCTTTGTATTGTTTGACAGCTTGTGAGTCTTCTTTCCCTTTCTGTCCATACCGCTTTCTGCCCTCACTAAACTGGTTCCAGATCCTTTCTACCTTCCTCTGGATGGTGCTTAAGGAAACACAAAACACAGTGTCATGGTAGTACTTGGCATAGACCTGTTTTGCCACCTCCCGTGCTGCCATAGTTGTAGTCACTATCCCATTGCCCATCTCCAGGTGGTAGCGTATCATGCTTATGACACTCTGCAATGTGGGGAGTTGTGTGGGTGGTTGGAAGGTCTTGGAGGGAGGAAAGTCAGTATCTGCATTATAAATGTCTCCAGCAGATCTGGTAGGCTATGTCATCAGACTGATGTGACTTCTCTAAAATAGATTAATATTCTAAATAAGATTAAGTTACAAGCACTAGGTTTAGGAGAGTGTTAATTAACTTAGTTAGCTGTTACATTAAGCTAAATTAGTAGGCAGCTCTTAAGTTATTACTGTATAATAAAGTTAGCTGGCTAATTTGAGCAAAAACAAGCTAGCTAGCTAGTTAGCTATCTGTTCTTAACAGATAAAAAGCTGAAAGTATGACTAATATTGGAACCTGACACAAATCTTACAATAGATCATATAATAATATAAGTAGAATTTAATATAATCATTGAGTTTGAAAGGAAAAAAACATACTGAGGACAACTTTTTTAACTGCTTGTCTGATGGTGTGCTGAATATGACTGTCTGCTAGGGGATTTCACCAGTTTTCTTGCAGTCAACCAGCAGCAACAATGTATCATGTAAATGTACTTTATCATATTAGAACATTGGAACATCTGACAGGTGAACCAAAGTGTTCTCTTAAGATATTATTTTAAAAAGGAAGGAAAAATGTGCAAAAATCATGTCCAATTTAGTTTTTTGGTGGGGTGGGGGGTTTATTTCATGATGGGCACCAACTTCCAGTACAAAATATCTCCCAAATGACCCAATGCACCATCACTGGGCATTGGGCGCAGTGGGCGTAATCATTTTCCAATTTGTTCATTCCCCTACCATGGATATGTTTTTCTTGTTGTGGCGCAACGTGTTTTTTTTTTTTGTTTGTTTGTTTCAATCAGTATTGCCTGCCCTCTTAAATCTATATGGCATAAAGTAAAAGAACGAAAAGTTATGTAATCTAGAATCGCAAATTTAAACTGATAAAGACTTCTATGAGCCGGCAAGAAGACAAAAGCGTCACACAGCTAACGACAACATTAGTCTACTAAGTTTTAAGGTTGGACAATAGGTTTCATTTATCATTTGCTCTAGTTGGCAAGAAATTCACAGTACATTATTTTGACCGCATCATATTTCTTGTTGGGTCTATTTGTTGCACCCATAGACTACAGTCTATGATGGCACCTTATCATCGTCAGATTTATACGTCAACTTACATCTGGCAAGCTAACGCCTGGCCACCTCTCAACTACATGAGCGTACTTCTCCACAACATTCTGACAAACAGCATGTTTACACGAGGGTTATTAAATATGACACGGGTGGTGGGTAGTATTTTAGATTTCGCTTACTTTCATTCTGTTGGTGTCCTTGAATTTACTGCCGTTTTTTTTTTTTGGGGGGGGGGGGGGCATATACCCAAGCACATACCCAGCAATCTCCCACTGCTTGTTTGCCTCTTGGCAATGGGGTCAGAGTGAAAGTTACATTCTCAGTCACAAAGTGTTCATCTCTTCTTTCATGCAGGACCACTTTCAGTCCACATTTTTGAATTCTTAGAGTTCATAGCCTCTCTAAATATTTTAGGTACATCAAAAGCCACTCTGTAGAAATAATCAACATTTTCACTTTCATCATTACACTCAGCTTTACATTGGTACTTCTTTAAAGTGATTATCCGGAGTAAAATACACTTTAGATCAATTTACAGATGATTGGGAGTGCATACGTTGAGTTGACATCAAAATCATGTCATTCGGATGTGTTTTGAGAGTTATATTTTACAGTTTTGAGCCAATACTCGTTAGCCTGGAAGTGACCCGGGCATATCATTTTCACCGCTATAAAACGCTATTTTTATACCTCTTCTACAGTTCCAAACAACATTACACTTAAGTAGTAGTGAGTGGAGGGTCCCTAAAGCCAAACCGAAGTATCCCGAGGTCTTCATATGGTCGGATAGAGAGTCTAGAATGAATTTTAATGAGGCAGTGCCTGTCTGGAAATGTTGCTTTAGCTGCCATCTTTAGGGGAAGGAGGAGTCGATTGTCGAGTGTCCAGTATTTCGTTTGAAATTGAAATGAAGTTGTATGCATCAGCACAGCCTAGCTTACTAACAGTTTGGAATTTTGAAATGTCACATGACGTGATATCTCGCGTGAAGTAGCTAAAGATGGCAACTAAAGCAGCACCATTTCCGGCAAGGTACTGGCTCGTTAAAATTCATTCTTGACACTCTATCCGACCACATGAAGACTTCGGGATACTTCGGTTTGGCTTTAGGGACCCTCGACAAGATTAAATGTCGGCTAAGCTATCAAAATAACTATAACTACTAGTTATATTACTATAACTACTACTACTAGTAGTACTACTATAACTACTGAAAATAACTATAACTACCTCTGAATTGCAAATTGCACACACCTGCTGCTATATATTCTAGTATTCTTCTTACCACTATTTATACCACTTTTTACCACTATTTATATTTGATACTACTGCTGCTAAAATCTTGTGTTGCACTAAGACAACAAAGAACACTGCTAGAACACTTACTTTGTTATGTCGTGTCTTATATATACTGTGTGTCACCTAAGTATAATGCCTTAAGCCTACTTGCACTTTTTTTTTTACTTAACAGTACCTTATTGTTTAAATTGTTTTCTTGTTGTGCATCTGCACTTTATTGTTGTCAACGTCTACGCATGGGACAAGTGTGAAACGTAATTTCGATTCCTTTGTATGTCAAGTACATGTGAAGAAATTGACAAATAAAACTGACTTGACTTGAAAATCAAAGTAAGACCACAAATCAGTTAACACGGGACTATGGAAAAATAGGGTATTTCGCCCGGGGGCGGGGTTACGTCCGCGCGTCACATTGTTCATGCGGGTTCTCGTTGGCAACGCGCACAGCACAGGTAGCCTTGTCAGCAGTGGTCTCTGGTCGTGCACGACGATGGAGGGTTTCTCATATTAAATTGTTTTCATGATTTGTTAATATTTACTCTTTTGTAGGATATGTGTTTAGAGTTTCGTCAGGTTAGATTGTTTTGTAAAGTAGGCTATATTATAATTTACGTTAGCTTACGTTAACGTATTAACTTGTTAGCTAACCTGGTTTAATCTTAGCCAAATTCAAATCGCGGTCTGTAAGTGACGATAAGTTTCGGGTAATGTTTATCAGAGGTGCAAACTTCTCCCCTTTTGCTTTGTATGAATTTGTATTTTTGTCACCCGGTTTGTTGTTTTTATTTTCCTTATAAATGATTTTGCACATTGTCTACTGTACATGCACTTATCCATCTATATAGGCTATTGATTATATTGATTACAACCTCATACTTGCCCATCTCTGTTACTATAGCGCATATATAAAAGTATTGTCTGTATACATACTTCTCTTAACTACATACTGCCCGTAAAATTGAATCTTACAATCTAAATGGTATAGATCACATAGAATAAAATGGATTGCCTCATGACATGACTGTTACCATATACCATACTGTTTATCAGTTACACTGTAAATGACTTCTCAAGTATTTTACATAATGTATGAAATTTATACATTTAAACATATTGTACAATCGTATTATAATGTAGCCTATGTAGTAAAAAAATCCTTGAATTCATGGTCCTAAACTATTGTCCGTGGCATATGATGGGCGCGAATCGCTCCTAAAAACACTAGAAACACCATAGGCCGTATATGAGAAACACTAACTCAAAGAAGACAAATGTTTAACATGGAAACATATTAAGGTAGTAATAATATTCACATATCCCTTGCGGAAAAAAAACGGATGTATTACAGGAAAACTGCAGTTTTTTATGCAGGATCATTTCACAATGTATAGGCCTATAGTAGATGATTGGATGAACCGTAATCAATAGCCCTACAACAATGCATAATATTTGACCTGTTGTGTTATTTTAACAGTCTAGAAGGACTTGCAATTCATTCAGTGCGATTATATACTGTGATCACATTTAATCATAAAGGCATTATTGCTATTATTGTCCCCACAAAGAGAAATCAACATCATGATTTGTAAACTCATTGCAAAAGCAACGATTCTAGATAAAAGCCTCAGTTGTTAGGTACGCCAAAGATCTTTCAGAACATCAACCGTCTCTGGGCACGCTTTGTGCTCGGCACCGTCGCCAACGAGCACTCGCATGAACAATGTGACACAACTGTGCGCAATGACAAAAATAAGAAATAAATAATTTAGCGCAAAAAATGATCTCAGTGAAGGCGATGGCATTTCGAAATTGTGCACTTCTCAAACTCTCAAACTAGTGATATGAAATCAGCTGTGCAATTTAAGATTATGCAATGGAACTCCCTGGAACAACCCAGATGCCAGAATCGCTTGTGACCTTGATGATCACCGACCTTTTGTGTGGACTTGTGTATTGTTCTTCGCAAGTTTCTTATTGAGGACTTGCCACTAGGTAGCAAAGTCCACTATTGTTCTTCGCAAGTTTATTATTATTATTATTATTATTATTATTATTGTGGACTTGTCATGGAATGGCCAGGGGGGTATTCCATCAAAGTCGATAATGATAGCGGCGCTAAACTGTTTAAGCCTCGTGTGAACTAGCCTCAACTTTAACATGCGGCTCAACCCATTCCACTAACACATTTCAGCCGTGCTTCATCAAAGTTAACTCCAACCAGGCTTATCCAATCTTGCTTAAGGTACGTGCACATTGTATACAAGGCCAGATCATACGAAGGTCGAAAACGCCACCTAAGTTAAACGGAGAGCAGACATTTTCACCAGTGCGGAGCAGCAACTGTTAATGGAACTATATGAAGAATAGACACACAATTTCCAAACGGGGAAATACCTTGGCTATTGCCAAGGCAAGGGATTTAGCCTGGCAAGCAATTGCCAACTGCTTAAACACGTAAGTTTATAAGCAATTGTCGACCCCTTACTTTCAGTAAATCGTTTGATAATAGTGTAACGAATAGGTGTAAGAGTGTAATGTGGGAGGCCCATGTTCGAGTCTCAGTATTAACGGCAGGTTTTTTTTGTAACAGGAGTGGAGCTCTGCAGGTGAAGACCAAATATAAGAACATTTTGCAGAGTGGTGAGTATGCCAACAAGTGGGATTAATGGTATTAAGTAAAATTGCAATGCCTTACTTTTATGTACTTTAATTATAGCTACAAAAAAAGGCAGACTGGAGGTGGGAGTCCCCCTCCAAATCTCACTATAGCAGAGGAATTGGCCCTGTCCTTAAACCAGCGAAGACCACTGGTTGAGGGAATTGAAGGTGGGACCTCATCAGAGATCCTTCCTTCAAATATACGACAAAAGTATATTCAAGGTATTGTCTAGGCTTTTACTTGCCTCAACCATAATCCAGATGTTTGTGTTTTTAATGCTGCTCATCTGCTTATATTTTTAGTTACTGAGGATGGCATAAACCTCCTGGAGCCCCCCCAGGAGTCCTCCAGCCAGTCCCTGCTTGACCCACCGTCTTGTAGCCAGTCCCTGCTTGACCCAAATGTAAGTTTTGAACAAGAAACAGTAGGCTACTTGGTTATATCTGGTTCTCATTTATTAAGTTTCACCACCATCTCCTGATGAGGAAACGGTTTCTGCTGCAGAGATACCACAGGTAGGTAGGTGTGTGTCTGTGTGTGTGTGTGTTACCTTTTTTTTTCCCCTGCAGAATGTGCCACAGGATGCTTCTGGCAGAAATGAAGTGAGTTGCTACTTTAAACATGCTTTAAACATACTATGTTTATATGAACATCTATCTGCTAGGGATGCACGATTAACAATCGCATCGACATTTTGCGGTTTTAACTCCCGCAATAACCTAACCTCAGGAGTCTGAGGTTTTTTCCCCGCTTATGAAATTTGAGTGCCAAACCTATTAGCCAATCAAAATGGTCGAATCTCGCCAGGGATGTGATTCTTCCAGATTTTCCCGGCATAAAAATTCGAATTAAATTCCAATGAGCCATGCCTGCGCATAATTGATTATAAGCTGTACCAATAATGAAAAAGAAAACCCGCCCAAAATGCATTAACGCGAGAGTAACATTTATGTGACCGGAGTCAAGTAATGTAAAATGCAACCGCGTTAGAAGTTGTTGGAATGGATGCAGTGGTCTTGTATCAGCCCTACTACTCCTGTATCAAGTAGGCTACAGTGTCATTAGTTCAGGTAGGCCTATGCTAATATTGTTTCCATGTAATTGTTTTTTTCGTCTATTATCTCATATGTCCAAGACTGAAGTGAGTGAGTCTCAGAAATAGCTTGCCTAACGTTACAGTATTTCCTGAAATTATATGGAACGGCTTTTATTTACTTAGAATAGGCTACCCAAAGCCCAGGCCTTATCAATTTTATGCAGGCCTTTATTGATTGCCGGTAGGCATAGTTTCTGCTAACGTTTTCTGCGTCGTCTCTGTTGCTTAATGTAATTGATGATAAACCTTCTTGAACTTGGGCTTTGACACAGAACGTCGGTATTCGAATATAATTCGAATATTAAAAAAGCCTGATATTCTGTTATGGGTATTTTTTTGCTAATGCGTTTTCTTTTAAACTCATTCCGGGTTTTTTTTATTTGTTAATCTTGAGCTCACTAGCAAGGCTATTCTTGGTCAGCTGTGCTTCTGTAGTAAGATCATGCAAACTCTTTCTATTGGAATGTGAACTGCGTGGTTGTATTGCGTCCCGACTTCATTTGATTCTGTAGGCTATTCCTTCACTCCAACACTGAATAGCTTGTTTGCTCAATAATTTTAACAGCCGCATACTAAACCCTTAGTCCGTCTATGACCCCTACTCATTTTAAATGCAGGGAATATTCCAGTTTAAAATGGAATGATGGCACAATACAACGTTGTAGGCGACGTTGATCTAACCGGAATATAATAACATATAGGAATATTCCGGTATGCACTTCCAATACTCTTCCACACATGTAGGCTATTATTCAGGATCTTTTTAAAACCGTTTTAACCAGAAGACTGATCTTACAGGCTGAATTTGATGTTCATGTAACCGTAGTAACGGACTCATACACTGCCTTCTGGTGGACAGGCAGCACTAGAATCTTTGATGCCTACAACTTGCTACGTTTGAGGCGTTTTACTGAAGACAACATATCAACATTGATAATGATGAAGGACTAATAATAGTTCAAGTTCAAGCACATTATCATACATGCTGCATAATAACAATGTCATATACTGGTGATAAGTTAATGTGTACTGCAGTTTGTTTATTGGCTAAAATATGCACATATGCACATTGCATTTTTCTTAATGTTTTTATTATTTATTCATAATTTTAGGTTTTATGCACTTAAAAGTATTGAACGCAAATATCGAAAATCGCATCACAATCGCAATTTTTGTCAGAAAAAACGCAATTAGGTTTTTTTCTCAAAATCGTGCATCCCTACCATCTGCAACTCCAGACTGTCCTCCTTTCACAGGATGTGCGTTCAATATACAAAAGGCACCTCGTGCTGAAGATGGAGTATCACAAACTGAAGATGAGAAAGCTCCATCTGGAGATAAAGAAGCTAGAGAGAGATGTAAGTTTGAAATGTGAGAAAGGCAAAAGGCTTTTTTTTTTTTCAAGGAATTTAATGTTGTTTATCCCTCTTCATAGCTTAATGAAGATCAATAAATATCATTAAATAAACTCTTCCTCTTGATTCAATTCAATTCAATTCAATTTTATTTATATAGCGCATTTTTACAAAAGGCATGTCACAAAGCGCTTAACACAAGAGGCCCAATGAGCAACAGGGGCAAGGAAAAACTCCCTCGCAGCGGTTTTTGTTTTTACTTGTTATGGTAGAGGAAGAAACCTTGGGCAGTTCCGACGGCTCAAGGGCTAACCCAACTGCCTAGGGCAGGTTTTCAGTCTCTTAGATGGTGAGTAGTCCACTATTATTCCATTAGATACATATTACAAGAAAATTTTGGTAAATAAAGTACAGTAATATAGGAGACCCATTAGAATCCCAGGATATAGTCCCATGTCATTAGGCGCAGTCAAGCCAGGGGCCAGCTAGAGGCTGTAACAATCATGTCAGGGTCATCTGTGAAGCTGAAGGCAGACCGCCCAGGAAGCCAGAGATGCAGGATCAGGCAGTGGAGGGCAGGGGTGACCCTCAGCAGGGAGGCAGTGGCATGGACAGTGGAGTGGGTTGAGGACCATTCAGGAGTGCCGCCGGATCACGTTGGAAGAAGGTCCCAGGAGAACCCAGGAGGTGCAGGCGCAGGCAGTGGAAGGCAGTGATGACTCACGGCAGGGTGGTAAAGGCATGGAAAATCAGAGAGGAGATGAGTTAGAACAGTCTCCATCAGATTTCAGAGAATGTGAGTTATATTGCATGTGAAACCATATACAGATGTTGGCTAAGTGAAGAGAGAGAAGTAAGTGGAGAGGAAAGAGAGGAGGAGAAAGACAGAGTGAAAATTGTACGGCTTAACAGATGGGTGGATTGTGGCGGCATTAAACTATAGCAGCATAACTAAGGTATGATGTATAACAAGCCAACACCACCAAAGGAAATGGTCAGTGGCCACCAAGCCCTGGACAGGAGCTTACAGCAGAGGCAGTCCTTTCCAATAAAACCCTGAGAAGATGTGGCTTACCATACACCATCCCTAACTAAAGGGGTCAGTAAATAGAAAGGTTTTGAGTCTAGACTTGAAGGTGTTGAGAGTGTCTGCTTGACGAATGTTAGAAGGGAGTTTGTTCCACAGGACAGGCGCACGATGGCAGAAAGCTCTTCCGCCCATTGTTGATTTTGATATTCTAGGAATTACTAGGAGACCAGCATTCTGTGACCTTAGGGGTCTAGAAGGGTGGTAGGGAACAAGTAAGTCTTTAATATATGCTGGAGCAAGGCCATTAAGGGCTTTATATGTTAGGAGAAGTATTTTAAAATCAATTCGGCTTTTAACAGGAAGCCAATGTAAGGAAGCAAGGACAGGTGTGATATGTTCATATTTTTTTGTCCTTGTGAGTGTTCGTGCTGCAGCATTTTGTATTAGTTGAAGGTTTTTGATGCAGCTAGTACCACATCCAGAGAACAGTGCATTGCAATAGTCAAGTCTGGAGGTAACAAATGCATGTATTAATTTTTCTGCATCCTCAAAAGAAAGGAATTTTCTGACCTTAGCAATGTTGCGTAAATGAAAGAATGAGGTTTTGGAGATATGCTTTACATGACTATTTAAAGAGAGGTCTTGATCAATATACACCCCAAGGTTCTTGACCTTTGTGTTAGGTGTGAGTGAAAGGTCACTAAGTAAGCTCTGATGATGGGGTAAAGTGTTGGTCAGGTTTTTAGGGCCAATCAACATGACTTCAGTCTTATCAGAGTTTAAGCAAAGGAAATTATTAGTCATCCAGTTTTTGATGTCACTGAGGCAGGCAACAAGTTTTGTTACTGGCGTACAATCATTAGGCTTCATTGAAAGGTATAGTTGGGTATCATCTGCGTAAGAGTGGAAGGTAATGCCATGTTTTCTAATAACAGATCCCAAAGGTAGCATGTAAAGGGAGAATAGCAGAGGTCCCAGTACTGATCCTTGGGGCACACCATACTTGACTTCAGTGTGGCATGATGCTTCATTATGTGCATGTACAAACTGGTAACGTCCAGTAAGGTATGACCTGAGCCAGGCTAATGCAGAATCTTTGATGCCAATCATATGCTCAAGTCTATGTAGTAGGATGCTGTGATCAATAGTGTCGAAAGCAGCACTTAGATCCAGTAGGATTAATAATGAAATGCATCCATTATCAGATGAGATAAGGAGATCATTGTAGACCTTTACTAGGGCTGATTCTGTGCTATGGTATGCTCTAAA
Organism: Limnothrissa miodon; assembly: GCA_017657215.1. Taxonomy (NCBI): domain Eukaryota; kingdom Metazoa; phylum Chordata; class Actinopteri; order Clupeiformes; family Clupeidae; genus Limnothrissa; species Limnothrissa miodon. The sequence goes on along the minus strand of JAGFZM010000423.1, from coordinate 74,441 downwards.
GCCAGATTGATAGGTTTCCTGAATGTTATTTGCGTCCAAGAAAGTACGAATTTGCTTAGACACTTTTTTCAAGAATCTTTGATATAAATGGGAGGTTGGATATAGGTCGGTAGTTAGCCAGGACATCAGGGTCAAGGTTGGGCTTTTTGATTAAAGGCTTAATGACAGATGTCTTGAAAAGTTTGGGAACATGTCCTGCTGCAAGAGAGTGATTTATAATATTAAGTATCGGCTCAGCTAGGCTAGGGAGAGTAGCCTTAAGGAGATCAGTAGGAATTGGATCCAGTAGACAAGTAGAGGCCTTACTTGATGAGATCAGCTTGATAATTTCAGATATACTGGCAGGTGTAAACGAGTCCAGGTATGCTATAGGTCGGCTAGGGGTTGCTGTTTCCATTATAGGGGAACCAGCTGAATTTGAGGTTTGAATGGTGTTATTTATTTTACCTCTGATACATTCAATTTTATCATTAAAAAAAATCATGAAATCATTACTGTCTAATGTTATTGGAATTGAGTGTGTCACTTCATTCCTACTTTTAGTTAAGCGTGATATTGTGTTAAAGAGGAATTTGGGATTGTTTTTATTATCATTTATAAGTGAGGAGTAGTATTCTGTTTTTGCATTATTAAGTGCTTTCTTATAGTCTTTTAGGCTGTCTTTCCATGCAAGATGGAACACTTCAAGTTTGGTGGCATACCATTTTCTCTCAAGTTTACGTGCAGCTTGCTTCATTAAGCGTGTCTGTGCTGTATACCATGGGGCAATTTTGTCTTGTTTTCTAATTTTCTTTTTAAGTGGCGCAATGGAATTTAATGTAGTGTAAAGTGCATCTATAACATTATCAGTTAATTGATCAACTTGAGTAGGGCTGGGAGGAGGGCCTTTTAATGTGTATTGTGTCATTAAGGGTTCAAGAAGAGAAGGAATTTTATCTATGAAGTCGCTTGTGGCTTGGGAGGTTATTCGTCTAGTGTGGTAGCAAATAGAGTTAGGGGCTGTAGAATCTATTGTAGTCTTTAGAGTTATTAGGGAATGGTCAGTTAGTGAAGGACATTGAGGTAGGATAGCAAGTTGTTCTATTTGTGCACCATATGTTAGAACAAGGTCAATAGTATGACTACCTTTATGTGTGGGTGCATTAACATGTTGGAAAAAGCCAATGTGTTCAATTAAGGATTGGAACGCTGATGCCAGGCCGACGTGGATGTTGAAATCGCCCAACACTATAATATTATCAGTTTTAATGACTAGTGAGGAAAGAAATTCTGAGAATTCAGTCATAAAGTCAGAATAGGGGCCTGGGGGTCTATATAACGTTACAATCGTTAAGGGTATATTAGGTCTAGATGTTTTGTCAGGTTGCATAAGATTGAGAACAAGGACCTCAAAAGATTTAAATTTATATTCAAATTTGGCTTGATCAAAAATCAATCATAACAAAAAAGGGGTCTGAAAAAGGTTTAACTAAAATAAGTGTCTCGGTATATATTCCGAACATGCCTGCTGCCTCAAGGCCTGCAGGGTCCACCTGTTCCCAGAGGTTGTCCACTTCCCTTGTGGGCAGCTGCTCCTTCTTTAGGGTGGCAATGTTGTGCAACACATACATCACAGGCCCCATCTGGAGCTACCCGGAGACTTTTCAGACACTGGAATCTGGACTTCAGTTGTCCAAAGTTCATCTCTATTCGGGCCCTGGTTTTCGCATGTGCATAATTAAATTCCCTCTCTGCAGCTGTAGCTGGGTCTGAATATGGGGTGAGCAAATGTGGCAGACAAGAATAGCCCATCTCCCAACAAAATGCCATTGAACTCCCCTACAGAAAAGGGGAAAAAACATTTAAAGAAGTCACTAATGAAGGTTAAAATTCAGCTTCCCAACATTCCCTTACATATCTCTTACCTTGTGCCAGTCTCTGAGATAAGGTAGATGCTCTGAAAATGCGTGCATCATGTGCAGAGCCAGGCCATTTTGCCTCAATGTTTGAAATGAGGCAATTTGCATCACAGATCATCTGACAACAAAGTGCAAGAATGGATCGGTTAGACAAATTCAAATACACTTGCATGATTAAGTGGTGTCATAGCCTACCAGAAAGGTCAATAATGCAACATCAAAATGGAGTGATCATTACTTGGCATAAAGCATAAGGGTAACAACTTGAATGACGGGATGAAATCAAAGCTCCATTTACTGTAGCTCCACTATGCTTAAGTGGCCTTTATACATACCTGGATATCGAGGCTGTGGAATGATTTTCTATTAACATAATCTGCCTCCATAGGTCCAGGTGGTGCCAGGATGCGCACGTGGGTGCAGTCTATTGCAGTCTAGGACATTAGGAAAGGCTGAAAAAGGTAAATGGGTTAATACAGAGCTTTGGTAATCTGATGGCTACCTTAAATTGTAATACCTATTATAGTTATAACTGTAAATAACAATTTAATACCTGCAATGGAATAAAACTCCTGCTTTATTGTTTGCTCTATCAGATGCCCTGGGAAAGTGACAGATGTTAAAGTAGTCGTATGTAATATTGTGGCTAAAACTGGTACAGCAATCACTTTCAAATTACTGTCGAGTGGTCTCTCCCCTCCTCTCCCCGTTGACTAGAGGTTGCCAGAAAAGCTGCAGGAGGAACGTTTAGGCAAAGATTAGCGCTACATTCTGAATACCCTGCCAAATGAAGATTTCACGTCCATAAGCTAAATTATGTGAAAGATTACATGGCTGTAGAACTTAAATAAAAAAACAATTACCCTACAGAACTTCCAAGTAACGTTAGGTCAAGTGCATACCATTGGCACATTGGCAGTGTGCTTTTCATTGGTATTGTGTTACTTCATAGCCTACATAGCCCAAAGATAGTATATAATAATGGAATACAGGATTATCACAGTATTTCACGTTTATTTTCAGGTTGCCTAACGTTAGACTCTCACTTGTTTCAGCCTGAAGCAGACCTCAGTAACAAATAACAACCAACATATTTGCCACAGAATATGACGTGTGCCAAATTAGCCATAACTGCATGCAGAATGTAGGCTAACTAGTGGCTACCACAGGGTTGTTTTTAGTCCTATCAAAAAAGACAGACTAATGTTAGCAATGTTCATACAGGTCACCTTAGCATGTGTAATCCAAAATATACGCGAAGAACGAATCATTTTACCGTGGTAACGTTAGGATGTCTCAGATAGACAGAAACAGGCTCTTATAGCCTAGCCTACATCCCAAACAGTTCATTACGTTACAATGGCTGTTCTGTACCATTTTATGATTAGGTGTACATGAATAGGCCTAAATGGCAGGCTAACATTTCATGCAAATGTGTAATGTAGCAAATGTAAGCTACAGGCTATTTGGTGAAAATACACACATGTAAAGTCTCATTGGCCTTCTCATCAAGACCGGGAATTGAACTCCGGTCGACCGGATGGCATTCTGATAGTTAGACCACTGTACTAAGCCAAGCTCCAAGCTAAAAATTGTGATGACTTTTTTTAAATTATCGTTTTAACAATTGGGAATTCAGCAACACAAGTATTTGAGCTAAATTTATTTTTGTTCAAACTGAGCAATTTTGTTTGTGGACTCCATTGATAACCAAGAGAGAAGTGAGTGTAACAGTTTTTTGAAGACTCTGTTTAGATCAAGTACGTGTTCTCAGACTCCGCTTAATAACGCCTGAAAATTAACCTGCCACGGACCTCGCGTTAGCGAGAGTAATGGAACCGAATCTCTTTAAAATTAGCGTGGTTTATCAAAGTTAGCTGGGATTTACAGTTAGCTCGCTTGATGGAATACCCCTCAGGTCCACTATTGTTCTTTGCAAGATTCTTATTATTGTGGATTTGCCATGGAATGGCAAGGTCCACTATTGTTCTTCGCAAGTTTCTTCTTCTTCTTCTTCTTCTTATTATTATTATTATTAGTTTGCATGGAAATGCAAACTATTGTTCTTCTGTTCTTCTTCTTTTTTATAGATGGAGTCAATGGGATCTTTGGAACTTAATACAGCCTGAACCGCTGAACCTAGCAATTTACTTTTTAAGTTATAAGATTTTAAAATCCTTGGTCTAGCTACAACTACTCTTTCTGGGCATCTACTCAACAAGGAACACTACAGGGACAGTGATGGCGCAGTGGGTAGAGGAATTGGTTTGTAACCACAAGGTTGTGGGTACAAATCTTGCTTTTCCTGGTACCATCGAGGTGTCCTAAATTTCTCTTGGCTGCGCCATCCATGGTGTTCTCCTCACTGGTTTGTGAGTGTTTATGAAACTGACATTAAACTTAAATCTTGTTTTGACTTCAGTTCTACCACTGTGACGGTCTATGTTCAGCAGTCAGCACAACCAGCCTCTCCTGCTAATTGCCTTAATTTACGGCAGGTGCCTGAAGAGAACTACCTTAATGTTAACAATGTGTTGATTCAACTAGTTGGCTCGTTAACATGTATGGTTCACCTGGGCTACTTGTGGCTTTGTCCCTTGAATAAGGCAATTAACCATAGGTTGCCGAAAGGAAACTATTGACTATTAAAAACTGCAACTGCACTCGTGTGGTGTGTGCTATGTATTTTTAAAGATTGTTTTATTTTAGTTTTTAAATTATAACAGTTTAACATCTACACAATCCCCGCCTACAGTACAACCCCTAAACCTTACTGTGGGAATCCATACTTGTGACTCGACTTTTCTTGTGCCACTTTATATCTATATTCAACAGTGCTGTTGAGCAAGGCATTTAACCCTAAGTTGAGTCATTCCTTTGAAAGACTGTCTCAAAATCAATTGACAGCATAACTGGCATGTTAAAATGTCAAATTGTGTTGACTTGAGTTCTACCACTATGTCTATGTTCAACAGTTCCTGCTGCAATTTGGAGGCTATGTGTCCACCCTCACCCCCAGGGGTTCACAATACGATACGTCACAATACGATATCAAAAAGGAAAAAAATAATACTTAAGCTCTATCGATACTTAAGCAAAATATTACTTAAGCATTATGCGACGGCCCATAACCTGTGGAGTAAGCCATTTCTGCAAAAGTCTATCATGATTGCAGTCACCAAGGTGATTGCCTAATCTAGGCTAATTATCGCTGAGAAAAATAATAGACTGCCATCTCTTTGGCCTAGGAACTCACACACACTGGCCATTTATTCTGCGCATGCTCACAACAGTATCTCAGTGCATGTAGACATGCATTCCAAATCGCTACATAGGCCTATTAACATGGCTTTGCTTTTTATATTACCAAATATGCTTAACGTGGTCTGGTCGAAGCAAAGGAAGACAATGAAACCGCTAAACATACCGTACCAGGAACATAATAATTAATATTATTCAGGGGGAAGGAGTGGAAAAAACTGAGTGAGAGAAAGAGAGAGCTTGACAGAGAGAGAGATGAGCATGGTGTTCCACATCCTTTAGAACAGGTTGGGTTTTTTTTTTTTTTGCTAGGTCAGCCTCTTACTCGGTCCATAAATAAAAAAAGCATCTGACAAACACACTCACTCTCAGAGACATATAATACAGGACCTTTCCAAAGAGGCAGAGATTTTAATAGATGAGAAGTGAAATGATAAGACGTGAAGATGAGGGAGAGAGCGAGCGGGGGGAACATTGTGTGAAACAGAGTAAGAACCAAGGGCTGAGCAGACCACAGGGAAAGGACTGCCAACCCACAATCCCCTGGGATATCACCACATTTCAATCCACTGATTGGTTTGTTGGGGTAACATCACAGGCCCAGCACTGCTCTAAGAGATGAGGAAAAGCACAAGGTCAGAGAGGACTGCGGGAAGCTCAGGTGGGTGAGCCCTTACACTCCTGTTCCCCATCTTATTGAAACCCTGAGAGACACGAACCAGTCTACACCACTCACCTCAACAGCACTGTCTTACAGGAGCAACTTCTTATGAAGCATGTACGTCTTCCTATTGACAGTCATGATTGGAATGATGTGTTTAAAGCTGTTCAGTAGCCAGATGCCAACAGTAGTATGCACAGAGACATGCACATCTTTTGTCAATACAATCCACTTTTTAACCCACATTATTGAACGTCTCTTAAGTGTTTAGCTCCTGCGCAAAGAGGCAGACGGGCTGACTCATTTCCAGACTGCATAATGAGGGAAAGATGGAGGTCAGCCTGCATAATTAATCTCCCATTATTTGTTTCAGCAGGACTTATCTGACAGAGTAATGCCCCATGGCATGCAACGCCACATCTCCCTCGCTGTACCCACCTCCACCTTGCTATCCTCCCCTCTGAGAATATGAAAACATATCATCATGGCCCCACTGTGCAGACATGTCAGAGGAAGGAGAGATTCAACCTCCTCCTCCTCTTTCACATCCCATCGCTGCCTTCCTTTATTCCTTCTTCTATCAATCCTGCTGGCGTGGTACTTTTCACACAGAGAAATATAAAATATCAAAAAAGAAAAGAGAATAGGTCGCCTCAAGACATAAAGAAATCACATTTTCACCAGTGTCCAGAGAGTTTGGCCCATTGACTGAGGAAGACAAAAGGTCCATTTAGATGTGGCCACCAGGCTTCACAGACTTATTCGTATCAGTTAACAGAGAGATTATAAGATCCATTGCATCAGACAGCTTTGGCAATGCAGACACATGCCTACAGATAATCAGGTACAGAGCATATAGAGGGTCAATAGATCAAGCTCATCTTCCAGACAATCGCTTACTCCAGAACTGGATTTCCATTGCTTTGGATCCAGGGGTTCTTGGGCAGGGGATGTGCAGGTGTATTTCAGCTAAGCTAGAATGATCCAGAATGGCCCTGAGGTTCTTGGGCAGGGGATGTGCAGATGTATTTCAGTTGACCTAGAATCAGTCACCAGGAAGCACTGGCGAAGGCAGATGGGTGGCTTGGGGTGGCACGCGCCACCTCTGAAATTCAATTGGCCACCCCAGGTGCCACCCCAAAATACTTGTCTACGATTGACCATTAACGTGGTCAAAGGCTGAACCTTTCTCTACGTACTTGCTGCCTTTAAACCAGCGCGGGAGTTTGGAGAGTCAGACGTCAGAAATGTAGCCTAAGTAACACATTTTAATGTAACCAAATACCAGCCCATATACATGGCTTATTGTTTTTTAGGTATGTGAGTTTACAGCACTAGGTAGGCCTACTGCAGTGCTTATGCTAGCAAGCAAAGATATCTATTTACACTTCGCATCTACCTATGATGTCTAATCAGTCCCTCCAGGATTTCGCGGGCCTTTTTTGTGATTGTTGCGGCCTAAAATACCTGATGTTGCGGGAGCTTTTCCCAAAAAATGCGATGAAAGTTGTGGTGATTTTTAGTTTGTTGTTGTGATTATATTGCGTGAGGAAGTAAAAGTTGCTATAAGTAATTGTGATTTTCCCTTTTTTACTTTTTTTAAAATGAGGAAATATTAAATAATTACTGAAAAAAAACATTAAAAGAACAAAGAAACTGAGAAATTCTTGTAAACAACCTTACTAGGGCTGCCAACTCCCTCAACCTCAAATGAGGGACACTTTCCTGGATATCACAAAAAGATGATGGACACTTTCTTGCAGGTGTATGCGCACAAAATGGCGAGGTTTTATAAATCCACCAATTTCACACTTTAAAAGTACAATCCACTACTTGCTCCTTTTCTTGAAATACTGTAGCACTAGAATATAAGCAACAAACCCTGAAAAAATTTATTAACAGCATAGAACTTTTGGTCATTGTCCATCTGTCTCACAGGCTACATAGGCCTATACTGTAACCTACATTTTATTGGTTCCTCTTCTGACCTCTTTCATAAGTATAGCCTATGTGCAATAATATTGCCTGTCTCTTTAGTTATCCTCAGTTGTCTGTATAACAATATATTATAACCAGTTGGGCAAGCTAATCAGGAAATGTAGTTAACTAAGCACCCACCAGTTACTCCACATCAGATGAAACTTCACTACACCAAAGCTATTTAAGACCAAATGTAGCTAAAAATGCCAGTAGTTCAAAACAGCTACATTTCTAATGTACAAAAGGCCTATATTTAATAATCCAACTTTCTTCTAGACTGTTACTGTATTGATTAACAAACAGCTCTCTCAATAGCTATACAATAGTAACTGATTAGTATAGCCTATTGATATGCCTTTTTTTATTATTATGGCATGACTGACGCATCAAATGCATCACATTATTGCAATGAACTGATCTTCCATGCAGCCTAGATAGAGGATTTGCTGCTGTGAGCTGATGCTTGATAATATAACTTATAATATATTAAGGATCACTTCATTGCCAAAAAAAAAGCTAAATTAAGCTATCAGAGTCAGTATACTCATGCTGTGGCTTCACTACAGCCACGCTACTAAATGTAGTTAAACTAGCTTATTAATTTGCATTGAAGCTACTGCCCGACATTGATTATAACTTCGACATTTAATTTAAGACGTGATTTAAAAGGTGTAGAACTTTCTTGCCCATTTGTGATCACCGTTTCTGTCGAAAACATTTTCTTGGTGTTGCTCTCCTGACCTGTCTCTGTTGTTTCTTGTCGTCTGGGTCTCTGTTGGAATCATCTTTGCTCCCTGTCTTACTGTTGCTATCCAGTCAAATGTTTGATAAGCCTATAGCTAAATCGTAGCCTATACCTCCCGATTAAATGTGTTAAGTATTTTAAAAACACGGAAGAAATGCCACCACATGAATGTTTAAACCAGTCATCACTGAAAATAATATTGCTGGTTGTATTGCTGCGGATTCCCATTTCTTATAGACAATATAGACAGTATATTTTTTATTGATATGCTTACCGTAAGTTTAACCTATCAACATTGATACATTATGCATCTCAACGATAAAGCATAATTGAAGTGCATTTAAGATCACTCATTCCGACGTTCAAATCCACTTTTAAAGGGATGGTTTGGTTTTTAACACATTGAGCCCCTTTCACAGGTTGTCTAAAATGCAATAAAGTGGTTGACATCGGTTTTAAAAAAGTGCGTACGCCAGCCATGAATTTTACGCAGAGGACTGCAGTTTTCCAAGTTCAAGTCAGTCTTTGTACATCCGAACGTCTGCGTGAGAAGTGGAGTATGCAGCTTTTTTGTGAGTACACAAGCTTTGTACATGAGGCCCCAGTTGACTACACTGTTAGCGGCGCTTGTATCGAACGTCGTGTACATGAAGGCATAGACACCATGGTAACCAGTGCTATGCAAAACTGCTCGACCTCATGTCATCCCTTTTCAAACAAGTCGATGTTGTGCAGTCTTTTAAAACAAGCTTCGTGAAAGTTTTACCAATTGTTAATCGTTGTAAATGACATTTAATTATTGTACACACAGAACATATTGTATTTTAACTAATTTTACCGTCTTTTTAAAAAATTGACGTCAAAGGTAAGAGACAACTCCATGTAGTTCTTAATTTTTCGCTGTCAGCAGAGGGATAGCAACAGTCATTTATCATAGTTACAATGCGTCTAAACAACGCACCCAGATGATGTTGCTACTCCTTTTATTGATGAAAAACGTAAGTCCTCGTAAGTCAGACACTGGCGTATATGTTGTTTTGTTAATTGAGACATTCATTTTCCCATAGGGTTTTTTTCCTTAGGAACCGGAAGAAGGAAAATGCTAACCCGCAGCATACAGAATGACGTAGTTGACTTGCCAACTCTATTATTGGGTATTAATTAGCTAGCGCCATACTACATACTCCACTGACATTTTCAGACTGGGTGGGGGGAGAACTCAGTTGAAAACGTCAGTCTGCCTGTCGGGCAGGCAACTACTTCTTTGAAATCCCTTAGCTGTGCCGAATCCCCTTAAGGCCTTAAGCCGAGGCACAGCTGTAAAATTGTACTACAAGGAAAAAATAGCACTTACCCCACAGGTGCTTTGTCAGACGATGTGTTGAGGCCAGTGCTTAATTTGTAAACCATAAGGTGTCGGAACACAAAGTACATATGACGGCGCAATTAGCGTGCTCGGCCGGCCCACAAGACATCTGCCCAAATGCCAGACTGCCCAGTCTGTCCCTGTGCATGATTGTCCTGTATGTACTGTTATGTATAGTTATTTAATTAAGCATTACATTATGGATGCCTGTTAAACAATCTCTTTTCTCCTTCCTTCCCAATTTCTTTCTTTTTATTCTCTTTCCTTCTCTCCTTCTACTCTTGGTCATCTTCTCACTTCAGCCCATGTGAACACAGTTGACCAGCCTCTGAGACTGAGATGGTCTGTAGTGTCCCGCAAGCACCATTCTCTCAGGAAGCATTTGCACCACACCTAATGAATAATCTCAAAGTAAATGTCCAGTTGCATCAGGGGTGCAGCAGTGGCAGAGAGATGCACCATATGGCAGACTGCTGGAGGCATCCTGCCAGATCATAACAGCTCAACCTCAGCAGGATTCCTACTTCTTCTCTGGCATTTACACACACACACACACTCACTCACTCACTCCCACCCACACTCATTCTAACACCTCCCTGTCTGTTAGATGGCTACAGTGAAAGCTTCCTGACTCCCATTAGTGGCCATCTACACTACTGATCCGCCCCCTCTAAGTATTTCTCTTTCTTCTTCCCTTCTTTTCCTCCCTCCCTCTTTCCCTATTTCTCTCTCTCCATCCCTCTCTCTTCCTCCTTCCCTCTTTTTCTCTGGGATCTGGGGAGCAATGTTGGTGTGCTGGCTGGCTGTGTGTCACTGGCTCTTTTAATCTGCATTAGCATGCCCCTCACGTGAGTACCATGATAGGCCCATGCTGTGCAGCGGCTGAGGTTCACCTTGCCCATGGAAGTGGATGCACCTGACAGAGAGGCAGCACAGCAGGGAAGAGGGCCATGCAGCGGGGGGAGGCAGGAAGGCCACAGACATGGGAAAATGTCAGATGACCAAAATGGACTGTAGTAGGCTACCCAGCACATCAAAGATTCTCTTTAGTAAAATATATGATGCTATTCCTTTATGATTCAACCAGTCTATTCTTGTGTCACATATCTATAGTGACAAGCACAGTAGAGCTGTGAATGAATAGTAAGTGAATGTGAATGGATAACATTGAGCAACCCTTTGTTCATAATCGCATTTGTCTATGAGAGTGAAAATGCTCACCTGCCTTTTCAGACATCTGAATTTATCTCAGCCCTGGAGGCCCCCAGTCTCCCCAGTAGGATGTGTCATGATAATGAAGTGGGAAAACAAATGTGATCATCCTCTGACAGACTCACACATCACTCCCCACCCAGCACCTTTTTCAACCTTCTCTCTCTCTCCTTACACACACACAGAGATACAGCTCTGGAAACCGAGTGCCACCACCGAGTGCTACCACAGTCCTTATCATCACCTTATTGGTGACACATTTCAGCACCTTTGATACAACCTCATGAATATGCCCTCCTCAGGTGGTACATGTTGAACGGTTAATGAGCCTGCTGGGCTCAAAGACATGGCTGCCTGGGGCCCAGGGCTGTTTGATGTGAGGATGGCAGGCGGGTGGGTGGGTGGAGGGATGGTTTGGAGGTGGTGGCTTGAGTGTTGGCCTGGGCACAGACAGTGATCTTGGGGTGGCCATGGGAACAGGATGTGTAAACAGGCCATCTTTGCCCAGGGCAAAGCATGTGTGTTTGTGTGTGGTTACACATGTGTGAGAAGTCATGGGAGGTGGTTAGTTGGGTTGGTGGTAAATGTGGGGTGGCTGGATAGATGACTGCGGAAGGACTCTGATAAGTAGCAGTCGGTGAGCCGTGTAAGGCTGTGTCAGGCTGGAAAGAAGAAGAGAATTATGACAGCTGGATGGCCCATGGGAGTGTGTGGGTGGCAAGGAAAGAAACGATAACCACCACTGCACTGAAGGGGGAAGAAAACAAAAATGGCTAACCGCTCACTCATGTAGCATCCAAGTGTTCTCTGTTCTTTTTCCTCTATGAGTTTTTCTTCTATTGTCTTGGTGGGGTGTCAGTGATGGAGAGGATGCGCTTTTGGGCCTGTCTCAGCCCATTACCCCTAATTTATAATGCATTGCTGATGAAGGTACTGTAGAGTTGGCTGGGAAAGAGAAGACAGGCACGAGAGGGCGAGAGTGGCAGCCTTTGGCCCTAAGTCATCACTTGCAAGAACAGAGACAGATTAGATGTATAGAAAACTCTGCATGGATGCTGACTATGTGGGGTTGGTTTCTGTTGTGTTAGGATGTCCTCTCCTTAATGCGAGGTCCCCGAGGGGTTCGATGAATGCGCATATGAAACTGGTGGGGTTCGGTACCTCCAACAAGGTTAGGAACCACTGTATTAGACACTATTAAGCTCAGGTGACGATGGAGTAGGGCTGTCTATCTATGAAATATGTACTATATGAACTCTCTGAATTACTGTGCCTCTTGTCAAACAACACATACAGTATATGGGTTGGAGGTGAAGGCAATGCTCGTCACAACCTGACTGTAGTAACATTGTCCCAGTCAATTAAGAGGCTCCCTATCTTTTGTTCAGTGGTACAGACACTCAGTAAGCCACCCAGTCGTGACAGCACCAGAGAGCAATGGCAGCCAAGGACAGACACACCAGAGAAGACACAGGACATAAAGGAACCCGCAGCCTTTGCCAGCCAGCCGATGATGTTTCCTGGGGTGCACAGTTAACGCTGATGGTGGGACACACACACACACACATTCACGTACACACACATTCACACAGTGTGGGGGCAAACAGGCATCCTTCCCCTCTCTTTATTCACCAGGCAATTTATCTGGTGTTTGCAAATGCGCAGCACTACTCACGGTCACAGCGGGCTATTGTTTCTTGCTATCTGGGGCAACGGCAGGAGGAAGCGCATGGTTGGCTGCCTTGCCTTGGCTGCTGCACTGTGCCCTGCCGACCCCTCCATCGAGACAGGCAGAGGGGAGGAGGGGGAGTACAGACCCCCCGGTAGGATTGACAGCGCTTGAGAAAAACAAATCCAGGACTTTGCTTACAAGTCACAAAGATTGACCAGTGTATTGCCTGAAGAGAAATGTATGCATGTGTGTGTCTCTGTGTGTGTATATGCATGTCAGGCTTTCTAGAGGGTCAGTATGGTCCATCTTTTCATGCCGTGTCCTTTTCTACGCTAAGGCAATCACATGTTTGATCCCCCCCAATGCTTACTGTAACATCCTCCTCTTGTTACTGCAATCAGTGGTGATTACCAGCACACAAGTAGGCAGGTAGAGTAATCCACATCCCTATCAATCTTATTGCCCCGCACAATTGAGCACAGACCCTCAGTCAAGTGGTCCTAGGTATTCTGCACATTGCTTTGGTGATTTTCACTCTGATGTGCCGGGTTTAATGATGGCTAAAATTCCCCATCCATGTATAAGGCCGTGGGGCTCTGCACATTGGAATTGTGGGTTGAAAATAAAGAATGATGGAGTGGTGATGTGACTTCTCTCTCCACTAAATAATAATGGGGCCTGCCGGAGTTCTCTGAAAGCTGGAAAAGGGATTCATTCAGAAACATGAGGAATCCAGTGAGGAGGAGTTGTAAGAGTATTTAGCAGTTAAATGAGAAGTGTATTCAGCACGAGTCATGGCCAACCCCTCTGGTTCCACATATGCTGGAACATCTAAAATAACCGCAGTGTGTGACTGTGTGTGTGTGTATGTGTTGCCCTGGGAATTGGATTCTGTCACAGCACTCTAAGATCACCCAGAGAGATGAATCAGCCCACATCTGGCTGTGGCTGTCCGTATACAGTCAGTCCTAAATCAAATGTAATGGAGACCACGTCAGCTCAGTTGAAATCCCCTCAGTTGCACCAAGATTTCAGGTACACAGAATATGCAATATTTTGCTACTGGGCCTCATGCATTATTCTTATGTTCTGACACGGTCAGCATTGACAACCCAATGCAGACTGGTGCCCTGTTTTTAGACACAGATGGCTATAAAATCTCAGTCCATGTGAGCATTAAACATGCTTGGCTTTACAGAGCACTCTAACCAAAGGCTGGTTCTGGATTGCTGTTGGACTCATGTCGCAGATCCACTAGTATCAAGCTTCAGATGCATGTGAGGTGATGGGTGATTGTTGAATGGCAGTACCAGAAACAAAGGGCCTCCTGCAGATAAACACTGTTCTCATCAGTCCTGTCAGCCGCACATGCATTACCATTGACAGTCTGACGTTGATTGGGAGATTTCAAAGTAGGAAAGGGGGACAGTGGAGGGGCTTTTCAGTGGCAAGTGTAATCAATAAAGTTATTATGTGCTTTCCAAATCTCCCTCCTCTGGGTGAGAGCCATCTGGACTATTAATGTGAGAGCAGCTAAAAGCAGACCCCTCTCCTCGCCTTTCATCTAAACCTGACCCTTGCTTTGAGTAAGGCTGAGGTGTGTGGCTGCTGACACGCAGGTTTAAGTTTGCAGTGTGAAGGCCCCTGCTGAAGTTGTGCAACAAAGGCGTTTTGCTCAGCTAGTCAACTTGGTTTGGTTGGGCAGTAAGAGGAGAGGTGGCAGTGGAGATAGAGCCTTCCCAGTGCTCCATCGATCAGCCTTTAATGAAAATGGCCTTTCACCTGACACCTCTACTGCTCTCTTTGCCACCACACCCACACATTTTCCAGGCCACCTGAAGCGCTCTGGCAGGGAGGCTCTCAGGGCTAAGGACAGGCAGGGCTCCAGACTAACTTTTTGTGTTGGTTGCACTGGTACGGCTAACTTTTTTTTTTTTAGGTGCACCAGCACAAAATTTAGGTGCACCCATATTTTTATTACGTCGCCTTTAACACCAAAAGGTCACCTTTTAATCCCTCCTTTCATATAACGAAATGTTGTCGACCCTTCAACGAATGCACTTTACCCGCCCATAGTCTGCCCGCACTCCCGACAGTATATAGGCCTACTGTACAGTGCACTGACTTATGTTCTTTACTGCAGTGTTTTTCAACCTTTTTTGAGCCAAGGCACACTTTTTCATTGAAAAAAATCACGAGGCACACCACCAGCAGATGAAAAATGGAAAAAAAGGAAACTCTGTAATCTATACAAAGTATAAAGTAATTCTCACCAAGTGACTCAGGTGTCATGAATAGGAGTCAAAGAAACACAAAGTAGTATTTTATACCCGAGACAGCACAGACACTTGAGGCTGATGGAGTTACAGTTACAGAGTCTTGGCTGCATGGAGTTACAGTAGGGCTAGGAATCGGCTTTGTTTTCTTAACGAAGAAAGTTTCAATATCTCTACCTCTCTTTGTTTTCACATATTTGTCGCGTTTATTTTCTTGATCGTTTCAGTTGTCTGCTCACTGCTCAGGTCGCGCACATTTTTTGAACTGACAACAACTTGGAGCAGAGAAAAGCACCACAGCCAATCAGAGGCAAGGACCCGCCCGAACTCTGTCTCTTATTGGTTTAGACCATGATACATTCAAATAACCAGAGGATAACACAGAGAGATGCTGCACTTGCGAAATAAATTAATGTTTTAGCCTGAGCGACGTCAGGTGCACCAGTGCGACCGCAATTTTTTTTCAGTCGCACTTTTAAAAATTTTGGTCGCATATGCGACCAAATTGGTCGCACTCTGGAGCCCTGACAGGTGAAGGGTTTAGTGGGAAACTGCTCATTGCACGCCAAATACAATGAAAAAACACACAA
>JAGFZM010000423.1:6190-58770 GCA_017657215.1 Limnothrissa miodon | reverse complement strand
GTGGGAAACTGCTCATTGCACGCCAAATACAATGAAAAAACACACAAAACGAGCTAAAACGTTGCATCTATTCTAATGCAATGGGTGTGTCCTGTGAGAAAATTAGAACACGGTCAAATTGTCTAAAGGTGCGGTCCTTAACTGGTTATTACTTTTAGCCATGTTTGCAGACATATGCACACTGTGTTGAGACAGAATAGTGACGCATTTGTTATCGGTACTTTTAATAAGGCCTTTCACATGCTCAGAAAGTGCCCTTTCCCCCCTGGAACACTTGCGCCATTCCTCCTCCCGTTTTCCATAGACTGTAATGTTAGGGCCTTTTCACTTAGCTAAGCTACTTTCAGGCAGGCAGCTTCGTGGCCAGCAAAATAAATGTTCATCACTGATTGGTTTTGTTGTCGTTTTGAGAATCAGAAGTTTTGGCATTTTAGCACGGTTTTGACTCGTAGTTGTAAAAAAAGTTCGTAACTTGTAAAAGTTTTGTACTTGAACAATGGATGGCGCACATCTTCGAATTTCTTTCTGCGCACACAAATTAATTTCACAGTTGCAAAACTGCGTTACACATATGCAAAACATAATCACAAAGACCTTTTTTTTCACACAAGCACAAAATATTTTTACAAGAACAAAATGTACTTACACAAACCACAGATAGTTTTGTACAACTACAAAACTCTTTCACATTTTTCTTACAGGTACAAATATTTTTTTTACGGGTACACAATCTTTTTACAGATAAAATTTAGTTTACGAGTACAAAATATTTTTACAGGTATAAAATCTTTTTGGCATTGATTTGATTCAATGTAAAAAGACCATAAAACATCATCAACTGATCCAAAATGCAGCTGCCAGGGTTTTAACAAGTACAAAAAGAACCAGCCACATTACCCCAATTTTCAAATCAAATCAAAGCATTACTACGTGTGTTTAAATCACTAAATTGGAAAAGACCTAGTTATTTGTCTGATATGTTTCAAAAATACATACCACCTAGGTCTCTCAGGACACAAGAAAAAAAATTGCTTGTAAAATCTATGGTCAAAACAAAATGTTGTGAAGCAGCTTTCAGCTACTATGCAGCTCAGATTTGGAACTTCCTGAAGACATAAAAAATGCCCCTACTGTTACCAGTTTCAAAACCACACTTAAGGCCAAACTTTTTCCCTTAGTGATTAATTTATTCAGATTAAGGTAAAGTCTTGCATCATTCTAGCCATCAGAGCACTCGTAGGTGGCTACTTGTGGTTTGTGTGATCCCGCAAAACACATCGCCTGATAGAGCACCTGTAGGGTAAGTGCTATCTTTTATTTTTTGTGGCTGTGCCTTGGCTTTGGGCCTAAGGGGACCCGGCACAGCTAAGGGATGTCAACGAAGTAGTTGCCCGCCCAACAGGCAGACCGACGTTCTCCCCCCACCCAGTCTGAAAGTGTCACTGGAGTCTAGAACTCCGGACCTCTTAATATAGAGAGGCCCATAAAGTCTAGAAGGTCAACCCACACCTTCCCATGACTACCTGGCTGCTTTGTCTAAAGGAATAGTGCACACTAGGGAACTACTTTCCAGGGGTGCTACTGTCAGTTGAGGTGTTTATTTATAGGTATTTATTTATGTAGGTTACAAATTTGTGAATTTGGGAAAATCCTTATTTTAAAATTATTTTTATTTTCTGTCCTTTATTACTTTTTATTCTTTTTAACTTCTTACTCTGCCCTTTAATCTTATTTGTTTGTTTTCTTACCTTATTTTATCCCCTATGTTTTTATTTTTATCTTTGTAAAGCACATTGAACTGCCTACTTTGTGTATGAAATGTGCTATATAAATAAACTTGCCTTGCCTTGCCTGTTGTTTCCTGATAGCCTGGTACAATCCATTCAGTGCCGCGTTCCTATCACTGTCGTTGTTGGTGGGAGGGATGTAAACAACGAAGTTTGAATGAAATTTCTAGGTTAAATGGTTTAACCCATTAATACATGCCCCCTATTTCTATGTTTTTTGTCTAAACGGCATGTCCAAGTTTTGAGTTGCACAGATCCTGCATACTTTGTGACTCAGAGATGTGTCTGTCATTGGAAAGGTAACACTTTCAGGATTGTAAAGTGACCTGTGTGATTCTGTGATATACTGACAAATAGTGGCAGAGGTTAGAATGATGGGGTTGTATCTCCGCCTATATTTTTGCCTATACAATAACATGAGTAAAGACATTCAGGGACCACTAGACAGGACACAGACACAATTAGACCATAGCCACATGTCTTGGCTTCATGCAGTCCAAATATGGAGTCAAAAGGCTAAAAAATGAAAATTTCAGAGCTATTTTCCAACAGGTGTGTCCATTCGGTTACCTTGGGTCCTCTTAGGAGATTCCAAAAGGACACTTGGTTACCAAAGCTGTATGAGCACAATCAAACACCCAGAGTGGTTAGAGTAAATTTTCTGCCAAAACATAGTGTATGTTGTGTTTATGCACTTTTATAGTTTGTTTGTCCTGTATTGTCGGTCTAATACGGAAGAGGCAGTGAGAAACATAATTTCGATTCCTATTTTGGTTAGAGGAAAACGGACTTAATATTTTGCAAACATGGATACCTGGCGATCTTTACAAAAAAGTCCTGTGTCATAAGATGGTCTTTGAGGATAACGGGAAGACTTTGAAGGTATGTAGTCATGTTGCTAGGCTTACGTTAGCTGAGGAGCTAGCTGAGCTAACGGCAAGTACTATTACGGCTGTGAGCATACATTTGATTCGGAGGTGGTCTTGAATTAATCAGGGCAATCTAAGCTTTCTAGCGGTGTATGGCATGATCTTAACGGGATGGCGTTATAGTAATTTAACGAAAGTGACGCTACGTAAAAATGCACCCCCCATGACCGTAGGCGGTACAGCGTGTCTTAAGAGTTTAAGCTCAATGAAGTCGATGACATGAAAGATGAATGAAAGATTAAATAGTTTTACTGGCATAATTTCAAAACTATAACTACAAGTTCGAAAATTCATATTCTACATGACATGACCGAGACCTGCAAAACAAAGTTTCAATGTTACAGCTTAATTACATTTCTTCTCCCACTCTAGTAGCCTAGAGTGGAGGGGGCATTATCGCATCATCACTCCAACATTGTACCATTTATTTTCAATGGGGCAAAAAACATCAGGAAAACAGGGATTACGGACAAGCGACAAGAGATATCAAAAATCTGAATGGATGCACACCGATCGAGATCAGGCCGGATGTTTCAGAGTTTCAAAATTGTGTTCCATTAAGGCAAGTCCACAATTATTCATATAATGTCACTTTTTATTCATTTGTTTTATTTATTCATTTGTTATAATGTATTTGCATTTTCCTTTATAAAAGCAGAGTCATCTGTGATCACTATGAAGACATTATTTAATTGTACACACTCATATTTTTCCAATTCTCTCACGTTCACTGACCTACACAAATAGTACTGCATTTGTTTTAATTTGAATGTCCATTTGACTGAAAGTTGCCTTCACATTGTCCATGTTTCAGTGATTTACTGAATGTACTGTGGTGTCCTTTTTTCTGGTCTCCTGGGAAACATTAGAAAACATGATCAAGCAATGTTTGTGCTCCTCCATGTTTATTGTGGACTACAAAAGTGGTTGTGGTTTTTTTGTCCCTTTGGCAGAGATTGGCTGCAGCTGTTGAGTGAGTAAGCTGTCCAAAACCCCTTTGTTCTGCGTCACTGAAAGGCCACTGCATGGCATTCATCCGGTTTGTTTGTTTATTTTGTTGTCTAATCCCAATGTGCTGACAAAGGAATTTGCTCTTAGACGTGCATTACTTTATCAGCCCGTATCAAGTGAAGACAGAAAATAAATGTACTCATACTTTTTTTCTGTGACTGGTGCCCTAATCAACGACAAATTTCTTTTGCCAGAGTTAGCTGAGGCCAATGTTTTCCATACATCTTGAAATAGTTGTGGACTTGCCTTAATGGCATCTTGTCATTTGTCCCTTATTTGTGCTTTTCTTGTCATCTTTTCCCCCATTGAAATGAGAGGGAAAAATGTGTGAAAGTGTTTTCGAGATAGAGACACCGTTCCAAATCTAAAACGTCCGGCCTGATCTCAATCGATGTGCTTACATTTATCTTATTTGTATCTCTTGTTGTTCGTTATTTGGGTTTTTCTTGTTTTTTTCCCATCCAAATGAATGGAAGAAATGTGTGTGTGTGTGTGAATGCATATGTCACATGATCATTGTCCGTTGTTACCCTAGCTACTGCTAACTGCTAGTTAGCTACTTAATAATAATAATAATAATAATAATAATACATTTTATTTGAAGCGCCTTTCAAGATACACAAGGACACTGTACAGATATTAAAATAGACATGTAGAGACAGTTGACAGTCATAAGAGACATAATAGCAACACATAAAAAGACATGTATAGACAATTGACAGTTATAAGAGACACAGTTAGCAACACATAGTGCCCAGAGACACAAAGAAATAAAATCAAATAAAACAACATAAAATCACGGTCAGGGGTGGAAAGCCTGGGGGAAAAGGTATGTTTTGAGTTTAGATTGGAAAATGGTGAGTGAAGTGCATTGTCATAGTGCAAGTGGGAGGGTGTGTGCTAAGTTGTGTTGGGCTTTGTAGACTAGGAGAAGGACTTTGAATTGGATGCGTGATTTGGATCGATATTATATCAAATAGGCTATCGTATCAAAATAAAATATTTATCTAAAGTTAAGGGAAAAAAAATCAATGAGCAATATATATAAATAAACATGTAAACTTAAATACACATTTAAATAAAAATACAACTTTATAAATAAAAATCTATATATATAAAAAATAAATAACAGTAGACACAGAATATCTAAAGTGCATTTTAACATTCTTAATACAACTTGTAAACAAATGTGAACGAAGGCTTTCATGTACTTGATTTAACATTAAAAAAAAAATCTTAGTGCAAATAACAGCAGCAAACTCCTCATTTTTAATGAGGAGAATTATGTAAACATTACATAATTCTACTATAGATATTATATATTGAAACATTAAAATAATTTTATAATTTGGGAAAATGATGTGATGTTTTTATTGTCAACAAGTTACAAACCAATCACCATAACCTACCAAGCCCAATCACATCACACATAAATAAATGTCGGAACACGTCACTTTGACTTAGACGCTGTTAGACTGATGTCAATTTTTATTCGCATTACACAGTTGATGGGAACACACACAGATCCGCATATTCTTGAGCTGGATTTTCATTAATGCTAACAAATTGGATGGAACCCGACTATTGTGTGCATCAAACCATTCTCTCGGAATGCTCAAGGGCAGCCGCCTGTGCCTCACTCTCCGCACACGGTACTGTCTGTGAGCGGGGCAGAGTAACGTAACGTTAACCCTCAAATCACGATGCAGTGTTTGTGAGAGCTGCCGCCTTTCGCCTCACCACACACAGAGTGAAATTCTACAATCCCGACTGAGGAGAAATAAACACATGGCGCTAGTATGTTTGCAAGCAAGGTACTGATATGTTTCCGTTTTTTAAGCTAACGGCACACAGCTACAGCATTATCAAAGATCTTTTAGAACACAAGATAAAGCATTCTAGGCTTCGTCAGTGTAATCAATTGGATACTTTTCCGGTCTCCTAATTACGGACGTCATAGACGTTATAACATTAACAAATTCTCTTAAAAATAACTATAATATATAACTATAATATACATAATTTTGTGTGTCGTTTTTTAACATTGCTTATGTGTGATACCAATAACGCATATTTTAAGACACAGGATAAATAATTAATTTATTATCAGTAAACCTAGCTAGCTAGCTGGCTAACGTTAGCACGGCAAACCGATTTGACTGGGTTACTATGGGAATATGGCTAGCGATGCGGGCTACAGGGATGCAAACGCATGTATGGTCAAAAAAGAGAGAGGTATTCCATTCCCCCAGGGGTAATGTTGTCTAACAAGGTCAATTTTATTGAGACTGTTATTTAGTAATAAGTAGGCTATTAAAATGGCTATGGACTCTGATTTCGTTGGTTAGCAATTAGACAGTAATGCATATTTCTGGCTGTATAGGCTGAAATAAAGTTTGTTTTCTTCCATTCCGTTAACCTAGAAAATATATTTTTAAGCTAGTATTGATCACATTTACCTGCCTGTGGTGACAAGGGGTGTAAAAAGTCCCAAAGACTCAAGTATGGGAAATTAATGTATTGGTGGAAATTGAGTGAATTCCTACTAATTCCCCATTAAGTTTAACGGGAGTCCCTTTTACTACCGGTCTCCTAAAAAGGCGTGTCAGCCTCTCGAACACTACGTCATTGATACAGGAAGAATCTCCTTATGATTCGTCTCGCTTCATCAACCGTCTCTGGCATTATACCAGTTCCAGATGGTTAAATGTTTGTTTTTTCTTTCACTAAATGAAGCAACACAACATAGTTTACTAATAACATAATAGCAAATACATGACAACAGGACATCGAAACGTAAGAATTTAAGCCTTACCTTTAACTTCTAGGACTGTTTTTTTAAGTATCTCTGACTGAATTTTACAAAAGTTTATTAGGGGTCCTTCACATGCGGCTGCACCACTCCAATAACATGCGGCTGCCCGCGGATGTGCCTGATGTCAAATCGGGCGTGACCACGCAAGGATATCGGCCGATGCCGATGACTTAAATACATGCAAATATCGGCCAGATATATCGGCCAACCGATAAATCGGTCAACCTCTAGTAAGAAGTCTTGCTGCAGAATTTTGGATGTATTGTAGTCTGTTAAGTGATTTTATAGGAAGACCAAAGAATAGAGCATTGCAATAATCAAGTCTGGAGGTTATGAAGGCATGAATGAATGTCTTGACAGTGGCAGTGTTGAGTGAGGGGTGGAGTTTAGATATGTTTTTGAGATGGGAGAAGGCTGTTTTGGTGACATGTTTTATGTGGGAGTCAAAAGAGAGGGTAGAATCAATAATGCCACCTAGGTTTTTTACTTCAGGGGTAGTGGTGGTAAAGTAGCCCGGAATGGAAAACTGTGAGTGGCTCATCTTTTTCAGTACTGTTGGAGTGGCAATGATGAAGGCTTCAGTCTTGTCATGGTTGAGTTTGAGAAAGTTATGTGTCATCCAGTTATTAATGTTGTTTAGGCAGGTGGTCAAATTTGCAAGAGGGAATGGATGAGAGGGTTTTGTATGAATGTAGATTTGTGTATCATCAGCATAGCAGTGAAAATGTAGGCCATGCTGACGGAGGATGTGACCAAGGGGGAGAATGTAAATGATGAAACGTAGCGGACCTAGGACAACCTTGTGGGACACCATTTGTGAGGGGTGCACTAGGGGACTGGAAATCACCAATGGAGACAAACTGTTCCCTTCCCATGAGATATGACCCAAGAAAGTGCAGTGCCTGTGATGCCCAAGAGTGTTTCCAGACGGGTGAGCAGTGTGTTTTGGCAGACCGTGTCAAAAGCAGCTGTCAGGTCCAGCAGCAGGAGGATACTGAGTCAGCCGCTATAAGAAGAAACTCCTCCCACAGGCAGCAAATTGAGAGATGTTCTTGGTGTTGTAAGGCCACAGTGCCCTCTAACAGTAATATATGGTAGGTTTGAAATGGGCCGGTAATTTTTTAAATCAGCAGCAGCAGCACTAGGTTTCTTTAGAATAGGTGTGATGGCTGCTGTTTTTAAGGGACAGGGGACAACACCTGTATGAAGAGATGTGATTATTATCCTGGTAAGGAGTGGGCAGAAAGCTGGTAGGAAGACTTTAACTAGAGGGGTGGGCAGAAAACGACTGAGGGTGTGATGTAGGCAGACAAGGGCCATCACTCGGGGTGGAGACTGGGAGTAACTGGAGCTGCCTGTAGATGGTGCTTATTTTATTCTCGACGAAATTGAGAAACTCAGAGCAGGGAGCTGTTGAGGGGGTAAGTGGGAAGAGTTTAGTTGGCTGGAGTAATTTATTTACTGTGGAAAACAGGGCTCTAGGATTACCATGACCTTTACTGATAACAGAGGAGTAATACAGGGACTTAGCCTCGTTAAGGGACTCCTTGTAGGCCAGGACGTGGTCTTTGTAGGCCTGGGCATGCACAGTCAGCACAGTCTTTTTACTGAGCCGCTCTAGCTGACGACCAGCCGCCTTCTTTTTTATCAGCTCTGGCGTATACCAGGGAGCAGAGCGTGCAAAGGAGACAGTGCGTGTTTTCAGGGGGTTTGTTTAATGAACTGGAAAGGGGAGTTGTAGTACAAGACTAAATCATCAGGACAATTAGTGCAGGGTTCCGCTGCAAGCTGGGATTGCAGTAATTCAGCTAGCTCAGCCATGTTTATATTTCAGGTGTTACGGTAAGTAAAGGAGCGCTTGGGACAGCGATGGCGCTGAGGCACAGGAATATCAATATGGAATTGGACAGCCATGTGGTCAGAGACAGAGAGATCTGTAGGCAGGAGATCAGATGGAGATATTCCATTTGTGCATACAAGATCTAGTGTGTGACCTTTTGTGTGTGTAGGAAAGTTTACATGCTGGGTAATGTCAAAGCAGTTCAGCATTTAAAAATTGATTAGCAAAAGTACAGTGGTTAGAATCAACATGAATGTTAAAATCACCAAGTATCAAGAGGGACGAGAACTTTGGACATACAGAAGACAGCAGTTCAGCAAATTCAGTTATAAAAACAGAAGATGCCTTAAAGCCTCTATGTGTAGGATTTATCTTCTATTTATCTTCGTCTTTTATCAAAAATATATTTTTTATTTTAAAAAATATAATGTAAAACGATGGTAATTACCTCCATGAATAAATTGTAGTGTTCCGGTAAACTTGGTAATTTCCATTTATATATAGATATGGCTGGGGACCAAAGAAGAATATCCATTTTGCGCCGCCATTTTCAAAAGTACGGGTTCTTGTAGAGGAGAGCAGTATCGTATATTCAGCTCCGCCTTTCGCGTTTCCGCTCAGAGACTGAGTAGCAGAAACTGAGATAAGAGCGAGCGAGCGTTCGGCCTCCGTAGCAAGAAATTAGGATTGTGGGAAGGGGAGGGCTAATACATTTTATTCAAACGTATGCAGTATACCACTTCGTCGATAGATGGGGAATTCTGATACGATCCTACACATGGAGGCTTTAACTGTGCGTTCACACCAAAAGCGACACAAGCTGCAAAATCGCCGGAAGTAATTGACTTTGTATGGACAATAGGCGACCAAAGCAACAAAAGCGACCAGCTGCAAAAGTTGAGCGACTAGAGCGACAAAAAAAAGTTAAAGACAGGTTAACACTGGCGACCAGTCGGAATGTAGACGCTCTTCGCTTGTTTGGCTCTCAGGGAACATACTGTGAAACTTGGTTCCTACTGCACTTTTGTCCCGAGAGAAAATGAGTGAAAAGTTGATTGCCGCCGTCGTTGGCCACCCGGTGTTGTATGACCCAACCCTTTTTGCTTTTCGGGATTGGCACAAAAAGGCTATGGCCTGGGACGAGGTGTCACGGGTTGTTGGTTGGTCTGGTGAGTTGATGAAAATGAGAATGTATAATACAGTATATATGAGTAGGAGGCGGGACGCCTGGATGCTAATCAAACTCCTAACGTTAGCATGCAAGCAAAGAATATAGATCTAGATGCAAGTCTCCCTTGCTGTGTGAATCATTCATTCATTCATTGTCAGTCAGTCGGCCTTTGACTTTCAACATGCTGATATTTATTTTCTGTTAATCCAGTGTGCTATGCAACGGAGCCCGGGAAATCTCAAGTGATTTTTTTAATGCATCTTCGTGATGCACATTATTTCATATCATGAGCCCAAGATGTCCAATAACGTGATCAAGATGATGCATTGAAAAATTTCACTCGATCTTTCCCTGCACGCTGCGGTTGGGATGCTTTTTACTTTATGCAAAGCAGAGTGCACATTACGATTTGCGTATTACTGAATGCCACTTAGCAATGCCAATACCTTTTACAACACGTAACGTGATTTTGTTCTTGGTTGTAATCTCAAACAATTTGACACTGAAACG
Organism: Limnothrissa miodon; assembly: GCA_017657215.1. NCBI lineage: Eukaryota > Metazoa > Chordata > Actinopteri > Clupeiformes > Clupeidae > Limnothrissa > Limnothrissa miodon. The sequence continues at coordinate 48,707 of JAGFZM010000423.1, read as the reverse complement.
CTAGTTACAAGCGAAGCCTTCCAAGGATCTGCTCTGTTTCAAGCTGTTTGTATTGGCCCCTTTAAATGGGTAAGCAAAATCGAACGTTCGAATTCCTCATGTCATGAGCGACTTGGGCGACAAAAGCGAAGAGAACTATTTATCGCAGCGACCGTTTGTGAGCGACAAAAGCGATTTTGCAGCTTTGGTCGCTTTTGGTGTGAACGCATAGTAAGGAGGCCTATAGATAAGTAACTTAGCATTGTTAGCATGGCTAGCATTATTAGCATTGTTAACATTTTTAGCATATATACTAATTCACATCAGCTAAGTCAGCTGAGTACTACTGTTTGTACAGTTAGCATGTTAGCATATATGCTAATTAACATCAGCTGAGTAGTACTGTTTTTTTTGTTAGCATAGTTAGCATGTTAGCATTATTAGTATATATGCTAATTCACAGCATCTAGGTTTACACACGCACGCACAGAAAAAAATGGGTGTCGCGGTGGCAAGGCCACCCCGCGATTTCTGCCAAGAAAATGCAGTCTAGTTTGGAATGTGTTTCTGGGTGTCCACGTGTATTTGCAAGCATTTGTGTGGTTGACAGTCCAACTGTACTGTGTGTAATCCTGTGTACTGTATGCACTGTGTGCTCAATGTGTGTGCTCTATGTTTGTTTGCTGTGTGGTGTATGTGTTGTGCCTGCTACGTGTGTGTGTGTGTACTGTATATGTTGTGTATATATGTGCTGTATGTGTGTGTCTGTGTCCTGTATGCTTTATGTGCTGTGTGTGTGTTTGCTGTACACTATGTGCTGGGTGTGTTGTAAGGTGTACATGTATGTGTTGTGTTGAATGGTGTATGTGCATGTATGTTTGTTTGCATGTTTTTGTGCTGTATGTGTCTATGCTGTGTGCATGTGTGTCAGTGTCTGCACCTTAGAGCTGATGATGAAGCTCTAAGTGACAGCCTTATCTCTCCTGCTCTTTTCCTAAATGTACAACGGCACACACAGGTGACAGTGTAACGGCCGCCGCCACCTCATCTCCCCTCTGGAGCCCGTTCATAAAGCCTCTGCATGGCTGCTGAAGTCAGCTTTCAGCCAGGCAGCAGGAAATTGGACTGACTAGAATCAATGAGGAGATTTCTTTCCCTCCAGGTGACTGTGAGGCATTCCCAGTAGTGATGCACCTGATTAAATAAACAAATGGGCCAGTGGAGCGACAGGGGCAGCATCTGAATACAAGTGAAAATTGATTTTTTTTTTTTTTTAATGTAAGGGTCCAGGCTATTATTTCCCAGTGTATCATTTAAGCATGTGAGAACGCAGAATTGTTTTAAGCTTTGTCAGTGCTTGGAGGTGTTGTGCCAAGGCATGCTCTTATGTGATGCAACTGTGTCCCTCATAATTTGCACAGAGGACAATTTCTTAGGATAAGCTTTTCCCTCCCAGATGATGCTGCTTTTTCAGTGCATTTCACAAGCCTTTTTGCTGATGGCATTTGTTTAAGTGCTATGTGTTGCATAAGCTACTGAAAATATCTTAAAGGCCCACTATGCAACATTTTTCATTTAATTAATCCATTTCATACTGTTTAGGATGCTAAAATTAGTCATTACACGGCGAACGAACGGTGCAGAATGCGCCACCGTGGCCAATAGCGGTAGATACCGCACTTGCAAAGTTCAGCAGCGCGGACCGCCTCCAATAGAATGCAGTGCAATACAATGCAATACAGCGGGCTTTAGAGGGAGCTTGTGAGAGAGAAAAACAGAATGTTGCTTAGTGCCGGTTTAAAGATAACGCCCACTGCGTGAAAGGGGAAACGAGTAGAGAACTTGATTATAAAGTACTGATGCAGAGGGGAAAGAACATTCCCAGTGTTTAGTGTTATTCTACGCCTGGCCTTAGTCAACAGAGCTAGGAGTGAGCTATAAATAGTCTGTTGGGACCTGTGGATTTTTGAGTGAAGAGCAGTAAGTCAAAGACTGACACCTTTGTGTGTGGTGCTGGGCTGGGCTATTGTCTTAATGAAAAAGTAAAATGACCAACCTCAGACACCTTCATTACGGGCGCTAATAAAGCTCTTTAATTAATGTATCAAAAGATGAGGGTACGCCTTGGAGACTGTTTCCGTAGCAACCAGCAATGTTTGTGTAGCTGTAGCCCAGGGGGATATTGGCAGATCAAACTGCCAGTCAGTGTATGTGAATGCGCGCTTGATTGGCACCACAGCTGGGATAAAAGACGCACCCTCTGTACCCACTTCCCTTTAAAAAAAAATACAGTCCTAATATTGTTCTCCCCAGGTGAGTTTATGGCTTTGCCTTAGAGCAAGTAGTGGCCTGATTAAATGAATAAGTTTTTTTTTAGTTGTTGATGCTGGTAATCTCCACAAGATGTTATTGCCAACACACTTGCATGTACCTTCACTTAAAGGGTTAGTTCGGTTTTTTACACTTTGACGAAATCTTGACGATTGCTCCTGTCTCGGCTATTCGGGAAATGTAGAATCGCCTCATCCTGCTTCAAAATGGCTAGCAATGTGCACTTGTTATATCTATCCTTAAAACAATGGTTTTAAAAAAGTGCTACTCACCGAGTGGTTATTGGTGTTCACTGATGTTCCAACCCAAGTGTCGTAGCGAAAGGCCGTTTGTCATGTTTTATTTGCCATTTTGTAAGTCCCTATAGATTTGTATCGGAAGACTGTTTGCTCCTTGATATCACACCGCCAGCGGAAACGGAAAGGGGAGCTGTTTACATGGAATTGTAGTCTTTTTGCTTGCCGGAGCAGAAGTCTTACCTGAAGATCTGCCGTGCTCTCTTACTGCCATGTAGGTAATAGATATTTCTAACAAAAGTTTTCAAGACTGAAAATGGAATATGAACGGTGGATTGTAGATGAGGATATGCTCGATTTTGAGTTTGACGGACGAGCATATCGCTTTGAATCAGAATACACTGAAGAGGAGCTACGACAGATGGAGATGGTAGCTAGGGCTTTGGAGACGCCCGGCCCTGAAGCTACAACTGAATCTGTCCGTAGGACCGCGGGAAATTGGTGGTGTGCCTTTGGGAAGTGCAGACAGATGCCGACCGAAGAAGAAAGCAGGTGCTGCGCGGAATGGGACCTTCTCATCACAGCCGGCATGGCCAGCCTGAATGTCTTGGTCGACAAAATGGACGCAAAGCCGACCTGCATCACTGAAAATGAAGTGCGCCAGCTGATCAACAAACCCGGGCTAGAGACTCTTTTTTGGGTCCCTAAAATCAGCTAGAAGACACGGCCCACCCCCAAAGGACCGAACGGACAGTTGTCAGAAAGGTAAGTCACACTGATGCTTCATAATAAATGTCGTATTGAGATGTCATTTGGTAAAATTAGCATGTGAGACAACGTCCTCTCCTACAGTATAGCTAGATCTACTTTAGCGATGCATGTTGACATCAGCTATTTTCACAAAAATGCCGCTACCTTGTCATTACTTACTGGCACAGGCTAAGCTCTACCTATGTTTTTATTCCTCAGGCAATACAGACTTGTAGCCTTTAGAGTCATTCTGGAATTGGCCCTCCGGGGACAACGACTGGGATGTGGAAATCGCCTTGCGTTACCCTGTTGCGTAGTGTTGGCTGTTAGAGATGCTTTCCCATCCCCCACTGGAGAGTATCCAGGCTTTACTCCCAAGAGACATAGAGGACATACACAAGAATAAGAAAAAAAAAAATACAATTTCTTAAAAAAGTAAAAAAAAAAAAAAAAGACACATATCTTTGATCAAGTACAAAGTCCTAACTGTCAAATTAAAATAGAGATGAGTGTCTTGGGAGATCTTTCCCCTGTGCTGGGTCAGGACAGGACCAACCATCAAAAGAAAAAAAAGATGGAGGAGTGGTGGTGGTGGCATACAAAATTATAGATAAAGGGTAAACATGTGAACAAGTAGACATTGGGAGGAAGAAATTGGCGTCCTATATTTACAAAGAGAATCTGGTCTGATGTCTCCGGATTACATACTCTTTTGGGGGTCTCTCGAGTGGCAGTGTTTGAAGGCTGATGGACATGTGGCATGTCTTCTTGTATAGCTCCTTCCCTTCTCTCCAAGACTCGATCCACAAGGTTGTGCGTGAAATACTGGCTTGTAGGCTCATAAATCTTCCTGGCTACCCATTCCTTGCTCACCAAATTGTATCTTGGAACCCCTAGAAAGAGAACATTACTATTACTACTATTCAAAATGATAACACAAACAATTTTGTTAGCTCACTTCAATATGAATATGAATGTCAATACCTTCAGAAGTCTCTGCCTGCTTTCGGCTTACATTATAATTGTTGTCCAGGATGGCCAGTTGTGTTCGGGCTACCATGGTATCATAACCAAAATGTAGTCTTTTTGGCATATACTTCAACATGGCACTGTGGTACACCTCCAAAGAACCTGCTGTGATTTTGCATAAATCTGTGTTTCATAAACTACATACCTGTATGTTTAAGTTGAGTCATGTGCTCGAGGTCTTTCAAAAGTCTTTTACCTTCAATGATGGTTCGTAAACTCTTGAATGCTTCAGACTCTGGATGAAGCCATCGCTTTGACCTTTGATCAGGGCAGAATGCAGGCCCATTTTTTTACCATCCTGCTCCCACATGTGCTCCCCACAGATGTGGTGGAGGACTGAGGTCCATCGTCGCTTTAGTTCCTATAGATTATATTTCATAATTACTTGCATTAACCTAGATTATTATATCATCTTTTGACAATTTCGGTGTCACTATGCTGTCTTTATACACTTGGTTTATTACCTCGGCACTACCGCCACAAGATGAGCATGAAAACCAAAAATGATTGAGCATTGATTGAAGCCAGCCCTGCAAGTCACGATTTCCCTTTTTGTTGGCGAGTGTTACCAGTTTTTTCTTTATGCCTGTGTGTAATCATAAAGAAACAAAAAAATTAACACCTGTAAATGTGGTAGCGCCAAATATAAAGGTTTTTCTTCATGGTACATGTGTTTTGGGTTCATAGACAGTCAGCTATTGTGGGTTATCATTTGTGAAGTCATTAAATATCACACTGTAAACTATTTACCTTTTGGAACATGCCACGGATCAAATTCATGGTGAATGTTCAAAGTGGACAATCTCTTTGCTAGATTGAAGCTGAAACAAAAAGGTTGAGTATTTGCTGCTGTAGCCTGTAAAATGTAACAGTGTGACAACATATGAATCATCTTACGATTCAGAGGAAAACAATTATAACAATCCATACCTTAATGTGATTGTGTTAAAGACAAGACTCACCTGGAGAGTCGGACCTGGCATCTCCACACAGCTCTAAGGCCTCGCCCTCTGCCTTAGCCCTAATGAGTCACCTGATAAGATTGTCATGATGATTGTATGCTAAATGTATAACTGGAATAAGGTAGCTGGAATGGATTGAGTAATACTGTGTTTTCTTCAAGAGTTGCAAGTTTAGGATGCTGGCCCACTCATGTACTCGGTGTATGTTGTTCCAGAGAAAAGTGTAGCAGCAGAGACTGAGGTACTGAGGAATATGGCAATTTATTAAACATATTTTGAATTATAGTGATTACTATCATTAGGCATGGGGGAAATATCTTCAATTCAAACCTCACATTTACTGCTTTCAAGAAATCTTACATGAACACACAGTGAAATGAACAGAATATAAAGAAAATGTAAAAAAGTGCCTCCACCCTAAGAGAACTGAAGAGAGCTGTTACAAATGATGGAAGTTGTAACATTTATGACACAAGTCAAGGGCTCGTTCGTCTAGGGGTATTTTATTTATACAAAAAAATTTAAAAAAAAAAAAAAAAAAAAACACGGGTAAGGGAATAAATGAGGTCCAAAGCTGGGCAATCAAATACAAAGGGAGAGACAATAAGGCACAAGCAGGCATGGAACCCAGGAGAGAGAGCAAGCCAGTCTGCCACCCTGGCTGAAATAGGGAAGGGAATCAGATCCACACGCCACACCTGGAAAACAATTAGCACAGCAACAAAGGAAAAATTGTGATGGTGACCCGTGGTGATAGGAGGACGCAACACCTCCCCACCAAGATGGTGACACCGTCTCCATCAATTCTGTACTCAACCACACGGCCGAGACAACTTCCACAGGTATGGAAAAGCGCAGTACTCACACATAAAAGGAGAGAAAAAAAAACACAGTAACGCCATATTTATATACGTATATAGACACATACACATTACGGAAACACACAGAACAAAACATAATACGGTTTTACCATAAACATGAGACCACTAAGGCATGAGGGACAAAGTGTCAGCAATGACATTATCAGTACCCCGAATATGTTTGACTTGCAAGTGAAATGGTTGCAAGCTCCACCGCATGAGTGGATCATGATCGGTGTAAACAACAACATTCTGAGAGGCACAGAGATAAACCTCAAAATGTTGCACTGCGAGGACTAGGGCCAATGCCTCTTTCTCAATTGTGGAATACGACCGCTGCGGAGAACTGAGCCTTTTTGAGAAGTAACAGACGGGATGGTTAACGTCATCAGGACCGAGCTGGAATAGCACAGCACCATAGTCACACGCATCGACAGCAAGGGCTTCGAAAAATCAGGCGCACTCAAAACTGGTGCAGCAATTAAGATAGACTTGATATTTTCAAAGGCTCTACTGCATTGCTTCGACCAGGTGTACGAAACTTTAGGGCTTAGCAAATCAGTTACTACCGCGGAGAAGTTCTTACAAAACGCGCGACAATAGCCAGCCATACACAAGATTCTGCGAAGCTCGCGGCGATCAGCAGGGGCAGGGAAATCGCAGATGGCAGAGATTTTTGCGTCTAATGGACGCACCTTACCCCCTCCCACCAAGCGCCCCAGATAGGTGACAGTCACCTTTCCAAATTCACATTTTGCCAAGTTGATTGTCAAACAGGCAGATGAAAGACGTTGAAAATACTCTCGGATCTGGATAAGGTGACTTGGCCAATCAGAACTCAGGACCACGACGTCATCTAGGTCAGTGGTTCCCAACCTTTTTCTTCAGGGACCCATATTTGTACCATTGTAAGCTTTGGTGACCCATCCCCCCCCCCCCGCCCCCCGCTAGGCAAAAGCGCCCGCACGAGGAGGAGTCAAGTGATACGCTTCCTGCGAAAACTCATTTCATTTTATTCCTCAATTTGTCTTTGTTCAAAAACAGAATAAATGTTTAATGTAGCACTTAAATGTTGTTGCTTCTATGCATATATTAATTAAATGCTTTGTCATTTATTCAACATGGGATATATATGGTATTAAAATGAAACCCCTTAAAATCAAGAGGGCTTCGCGACCCTCCGTGGAGCTTTGGCGACCCATAGGTTGGGAACCACTGATCTAGGTAAGCCTCACAATTAGACATCATACCAGACACACCGTATTAATTAGTCGCTGAAAACTGGCAGGAGCGTTGCGCATGTCGAAAGACAAAAAGTCATAAAAGCAGAAATATCCTTGGCTCTGGAAGTTAACAGAATTTGCCAGTACCCTTTGAGCAGATCAAACTTGCTCACAAAAACAGCTGAACCCACACAGTCGATGCAGTATTCCAGCCTCGGGAGTGGATAACAATCAGCTACAGTGACTGCATTGACACGGTGGTAATCAGTGCAAAAACAAAACGTGCAATCGGGCTTTGCAACAAGAAGACAAGGAGAACTCCAGGGACTCATGCTAGGTTCAGCAATGCCATTTGCCAACATATACTCAAAATCCTTTCTCAATATCTCCCTCTTCACGAGATTAACCCGGTAGGGATGCTGCTTGATGGGTACTGCAGAGCCGACATCGATATCGTGTTCGAGGACATGCATTTGCATCGGCACATCGCCAAACAACTCAGGAAACTGATGGACAATTTCTAGTATGTTGGCCCTCTGCGACGGAGACAAGTGAGGAAGGTGGGAACCGAGCACAGAAATTATGGCAGTATTATTTAAACGACCCTCTACAACCGCACGTCAGGGGCTATTCCCAACGTCATCATCCGTTTCCACAACTTCAGAGATCAGCACCACACCAGTGGACAGCGCCGGATCAACAGATGGCTGCGAGTAAGAAAACGTAAACGAGAAACGGAGGGGGAGTCACGCATGAAATGGCTTCAACATGTTGACATGGCATAAACGTTTCTGAAGTCTACGATCTGGAGTTGCAATTAAATAATCCTGATCAGACACTTTATCCGCTCCTGCAAAGCAGACCCAGGAACAGGCAGCAACATTAACACTTTGTCGCCTACTACAAAGTGACGATCCAGTGCCTTGTGGTCATACCACACCTTCATTATGCATTGAGCTCGTTTGAGATGTTCTCTGGCAAATTCACAAGCTCGGTGCAAACGATTACGAAAGTGAAATACATATTACATTTTAGAGGGGTTTTCACTAAAACATTGTACTTTAATGATGGCCAACGGCCCTCGCGGGGTGTGTGCAAATACGAGATCGGCCGGGCTAAACCCCAAAGACTCTTGAACAACTTCTCTGCAGGCAAACAGTTCTTTTCCATGTTCTTTTCTTACCCATTGTACCTAGGCCGGTTACAGTATGTATGTACTAGCATTCTGTACATGTATAATAATTAAATGTGTAAATAGGTACATGTGTTTGTATATATGGTATATATGTGTCTACATGTGTATGGTATATATGTGTGTGTATGAGTATACCAATTTGTCTTTCTGTTTGTGCCATGTGTCCGGATACGTATTTGTCTTGAATGCAACACTGCTGGTGGGCAGGACTAGTGAAGGGGGGGGGGGGGGGGGGGGGGGGGGGGGGGGGGGGGGGGCAAGTTTGTGGAGCATTGTGTTTTGAGTGTAAGGGTATGTTTGTATGTGTCCATGTTACGTGTTGGATCTGTGTACCCACTCAACATTATTTCTTTGGAATGTGTGTACCCACTCATCATCAAATCTGTATTGTTTGGTTGGGACCCCCTTGAAAATGAGATGACACATCTCAAGGGGTTATCCCTAAAATAAAGATGAAGATGAAAACAGTAATCAGGGTATGGCCTCAGCCCAATCCTTACCCGACTCCAGGCAATACTTACGAAGCATGCCTTTCAGAGTCTGGTGGAAGCGCTCAAGCACACCCTGACTCTCGGGATGAAAAGCGCTGGAAACGTTGTGCTAGATGCGCAGTTGTTTTAACACACAAGCAAATAAACGTGAGGTAAAGGAGCTCTTTAAGGACAATATTGGTGGAGGAATAGCCTCAGGGAAACGGGTTGCGGCGCACATCAACGTTAACAAATACTGGTACCCACCCTTCGCACAAACAAGTCGTCCAACGATATCAACGATGACTGTGTCAAACGGTTGGCCAAGCACCGGAATGGGATACAAGGGCGCGGGTGGAATAATTTGGTTAGGTTTGCCAACTAACTGACAAATGCGACACGTCTTACAAAACCGTATAACATCTTGCCTAACCCCGGGCCAGTAAAAATGTTGAACGATACAATGTAAGGTCTTTGTTATACCCAAGTGTCCAGCTAATCCTTCGTGAGCTATACTTAAGACTTTACCTCGATACATACTAGGCAGCACAATTTGAAAGCAAGCGCTCCCTTGGCTCGGGACATGAGGATGTCTCCACTTCCTCACTAACACCCCATCTCTGAAAAAGACACACTGCGGTTCTTTATCAGGGTCTACATCAGACATTGCAAGCTGGAACAGAGGAGCAAGCGTAGGGTCTGCGCAGAAATCAACATTTCCCGAGTAAACTGCAGAGAGTAGTTTTTCACTTTCTTTATGTTTCGAACAGGCGTAGAATGAGTGGTGGATAAAGTAGCAATACTACCTGAATTATCAACATTAACAAGAGACAGATAAGTCGAACACATCAATGGGAGAGGAGGACCGTGAGCATTTAGGCTCTTCAACAGCTGAGCGCTTTGTCATAACACGAGTTCCACAGGCATTTTAACGGGTCAGGGGTCAAAAAGGTGAGAAGCGGGGGGAGCAAATGCAAAAAATGACTATTTTGCATTTGCTTTTATGTTGTTGTCGGTTTTATTTGCTTTTATGTTGTCACTCTTAATTTACATTAGTTTTGTGGTGTCATGGAAGTGACCAACACTACAGTTTTGACCAATCACTGTTTCTCACATTGGGGTAAACCACTGGAATACCAGATATAATTTCACACTGCTGTTTAATTTAGAGCCCAAACTGTAAACCACTCCCTTTACTGTGTTCACATCAGAAGTTAGTAAACCTGTAAAACAGACAGAAGTAAATTGACTTTTAAATGGTGACAAGCAACAAAGGCAAGAGCAGAGCAGAGAATAAAAACACTATTGACAAAGCAACTTTATACTACAGCTTAGTTGCTTATGGTCTAAAGACAAGACAAGGCTTTCCTGTCACCACTGTGGTCTCTCACGCTGAAAAAAACTTGCGCCAGTCAATGGATGAAGGCAGAAGTGTACAACGCGAGACGCGTTCGCCATTTTTAAATGGCTCGAAATCATTATATTTTATGAATCAATTAATAACATTACTGCCGACCAGTGTTTCTGTTACGTAGGCCTATCGTTAAAAACAAGCTAACATTATTAACAATATCGAGCAAACAGGTGCTAATCATTCTCACCGGAGCTTATGGTGTTCAAGGCAAGTTGTAGCAAACAGTTCTAAACCCATGTCAAGATAGGTCATCAGAAAAAAAAACACAACGTAGGCTTTCTAGCTCTCAAAAAACGCCCAAATCGAGTGTGTTCTGTTTTTGAAAAAAACATCCGACGTGAACAAGGATTTTCTCTATACGGCGCCATTGAGTTCATCTTGCTATCAGTTAACGGCGTGTTCAAAACCAGTGGGGAGACGCCAGGATGTTTCTGAACGTCAGGGGCAGATACCTGGGGCAGCGCATTGGAACTCTTTTTGGCCCAAACATTACCAAATGCTATATCATTACCAAGAATAAAAAAAAGTTACTCCCGGAATTGGCAGTGAACCACGAACCCCTACAGCCACCCTACCAGAAGCCAGATCAGAATGGAGCTCAATACTATGAAGTGGAACTGTTATTAACCCCATCTCAAACCCACGGACCAGAACACTTGTGCCAGTCATCGTGCCTTCAGACAAAGGTAGAACTCCCCCTAAGAGAAACGACAATGTAGCCCCAGTATCGCGCAATATACGCACAGGCACACAATCTTTATCGCCAGGCAATGAAACAAAACTGTTACTCAAAAAGGGTTCATACCTAGTTCATACCTCAGAACCCATCAAGAAAGCAGAGGATGAAGAACATGTTTTAATTGATCCCACAGGCTTGGTGTCTAATTTAGAGTGCTTTTTTTTAACACTCCACAAATCAGCAACTACGTGGCCAGGTCTTTTACAATAATGACAGGTGGGTTGCTCAGTCGACAAAGGCTTAAATGGATCCGGACTTAAAGCTTACGCGATGGGTCAAGGCATACTCATCAGCCAATACCGCGCCAATTTGATGTGCTTTGTGACATCAAATGATGACGCCAAATCAATGCCACCGCTTGTAGCCTCACTTTCTAGTGTTTTTAATTGTAACTGATTCTCAACCAATCGCAACTTTATCTCCTCAGGTTGATTATCTAACTCTTTCTCCTTAATGGAGAGCTCTTTCAATTTAATTGTCTCGGCCAAGTCAACTTTAAGCAAACCACCTTTCTCAATCAAAACGGGATGCAACACAGATTTAATTGAGGTTTTTAGCCTTTTCTCAGAAGCGTTCAGTTCGACCTCAAATATACAAGCTACTTCAATTAACTGCTCCTTGGTGAGACTATGAAAGAGATCCTCAGTGGGATCGTCAGCAAAAGCTTACGCAGCTGACATCATGATTTTAACATGGTAAACAAAAACCCAGAACTCGCACTGGCTGCAACAGCACGAGAACACACAAATGTAGTCACACAAAAATCCCCAAACTACGGCTCTCTCTCCCTTAAAAGGGTGTTCCCCACCACAACTTAACGGTAAGGTTTTAAAGTTAGACGAGACAAAATGGCAAAAACGCCCGACTAAGCAGCACCAAAAGTCTTACATACAAAACCCATTGTCGCACTGAAAAAGAAAACAGTGCGACACACAAAAGAAACAAAGTAGAGTAAGCCTACAAACTGGAGTGAAATGCGGTGCACTGCAACCTCAACGCTGACCTACAACAAAAAAAATAACTTACCTGAATAAACCTTCCCACTGGTCTTCTGTGGTTCCCCTAAAAGGCGAGGTTTAACCGCGAACTCGCGAGATGAAAGATTCCACCCCCGAAGCAGGCCAACTCAGAGCTACCACAAAAACAAAAAACTAGAATAAGAAAGTGGTGGGCTGTGTGTCCACCCGGCGGCTTCCTATTTACAGTGCAACACAACACACTCAGCTAAACGCAGGACTCACCTGTCAGAAACAACGCCTTACTCTTCCAATGCAAAAAGGATCGAAATGTAAAAAAAAAACCGACGAGCACCCAAATGTTACAAATGATGGAAGTTGCAACATTTATGACACAAGTCAAGGGCTCGTTCGTCTAGGGGTATTTTATTTATAGAGATAAATTTACAAGAAAACAAACAAAAAAAAAGGGTAAGGGAATAAATGAGGTACAAAGAGAGAGACAATAAGGCACAAACAGGCATGGAACCCAGGAGAGAGAGCAAGCCAGTCTACCACCCTGGCTGAAATAGGGAAGGGAATCAGATCCACACGCCACACCTGGAAAACAATTAGTGCAGCAACAAAGGAAAAATTGTGATGGTGACCCCTGGTGATAGGAGGATGTAACAAGAGCACAGACGATGCAGTTGTAGGTTACTTGCCTACCCTCCCCCTACATTGAAACCATCTACCTTAGCCTCCGAGGCTACCCCTAAAGCTGATGAAAGCTTACGTTGCTGCATCCCCTCCCCCTCTCACACCTTAGAATGACCTAATCTCGGTGGCTGCCCCGATTCGTTCTCTTTAGGAAACGTTGGCACATTAGTAACGTTAGGTCAAAAAATGTATCCTTTAGAAAAAAAAGTAAACTTTAGAACCATTAACGCCAAAGCATTTACCAGCAACAGCAAATTTCTCTTTTGTTGCCTGACTCATGCAACATTCAGGTTTAATTCAGATGTTCAACAAGTTGACCAATAAAAACATTGTTGTAATGTATAACTTACCTCGAGACATTCTTCATCTGGAGTTGGACCCAAAAGCGTCCGTACAGCTGTCCTTTTCAAAAATAGTTTTTTGGGAGATGTTCTTCCAGACCTGTAGACTGAGCGTAATCGTCGTACCGAAAATGCAAAGCGCAAACACGATAGTCAGCTTCTCTTAAAACATTCACAGGGGTGTTTGGGTCTAACCCGAGGAAAGACAGCCAATTGTCGTCGTTCCGCGTTTTGGAGAGGAATACGGTGGCAGCTCCTTCTCGAAGGAATTGTACCACAGTTGGTGACTGCAGAAATTCTTCCCACATTTGCAAAACGTCACAAGTTCAACTCAGTTTAACCTTCTCCGCTAAGACCTTGAATTTGTACAGTGACTGCCTTCTTCTGTTTCTTTACTATGTCCCGCTATGTGCATGAATTAAAGAAACATTGTCGCCATTAAGTGGTCTGGGGTGGCAAAGCGGACGTTTATGTATCTAAAGAAATAGTTCCGGGATTTACAAAGTGCCAAATAAAACATGACAGAAACGGTCTTTCGCTACGATACTTGGGTTGGAACTAGAGATCAACCGTTATGGGTTTTTCTATAACCGATGCCGATACCGATGTTTAGATGTCAGAGTCAGCCGATCACCGATATGTGCTGCCGATTTTTTTCTTTAGGGCCGATACCTTTACTTTTCGCCCTTAATTTGCATGCTAAAATATCATACTACTAATAAAAGAGGATGCACAAGATTTCCAGACGTAACATAATTTATTGAACACTGTCTTAAAATATCTTTGAAATCTTTATTATATCAAATAAAAATCAATGAGCAATATATGTAAATAAACATGTAAACTTAAGTATACATTTAAATAAAAATATAACTTTATAAATAAACATTTTTAATGATACTCATTACAGCACTTTTTATCAGTAGGGCCTAGATGATTAATCGACATGTGACACGTGCCAGTGGCATGTAAAAGACATGCCACTGGATAAATCGACATGTGACACTTTCCAATGACATGTAAATGGCACTCCTCTACCACTGAACAATAAGTTAAGTTTACAGATACATTTCTAACGGCAAATGGCACAGGAACACCTCACGGACCACCAGCAGGTCTTACCTTCTATGAACAAATATGGAATTTATGGATAAGCAGTGAAGATTTTGCACTGTACTGGGCATACACTGTGCGATTTTTGGCCCATTTTTCAGTCGAGCGACTATTTATGGGGTAACGAGAAGCGGTTAACACCTGACGACCGATCAGAAATAGCATGATCGCAAGAAAATCAAACCTGTTTAAAATTCTGGTCGCCCGTCGTGAGGGCATCGCACTGTTGAAGCAATGCCACGAGCCTATTTAACGCAATCCAACAGAAGTGGTAGTGCGTAGAGGATTTTAGGGGATAAAGAGAGACAAGTTGTGTGTAGTAAATTACACTTTAAAAACAAGTAATGCCTTACACAGAGAACAGCGGTGAAATGGGAGTTAGTGTGAGAGGGGCTGTAACCTCCAAGCAAACCCTTAGCATGGCACAAACCACGTACCCAGGTAAACATTTCCACTGGAATAGCATACTTTTATTAAATTAACAAGAAAAATCATTATTCACAATAAACTTTACAAATATGCATTTGCATTATTTTATTACCTACTTTCAAGGAGATTGTCCCAGAAGCAGTTGACCAGCTGTTCATTTAAAATACCAAAGACTGGCAAGTCCGCTCACTATATGCTCTATAAAGGCTTGTGGCATCCAATTTAAACTATTATTTTAGGTGGAACTAAATATATTCGTACTTTTTGCACTTCAGTCAACTACAGAAATGTTTAAAATAGTCTTATTTACTAATTAAAAAAGATACACACAACCAGATGAAAACACAATGAACACACCAACCCAGTAAACAATTTACAACATAAACACTTTCAGGTCAATTTCCAGTTGAACCCTTGAGGACTCCCCACACAGGACTTTTTGAGGAGAACCCAGCCTTTCATTTGCCAGGCGCTGTCTGGTTTGGCCACACATCATTTGTGTACAGACAATTTGGGCCATTCCCCTTTGGATCACCGCTGTTCTACCCTGTGTCATCATCCACCGCCAAGATGCTCCTCCCTGTCCTGACCGTCCACTGACAGGGTATAGGCTCCCTTTGACCTTTTTCTTTGTGCCTATGCTGCACCACACCTTCCACCTTGAGTGTCTGTGATATCTGGTCTGTTGGTTACGCAGGAGCAAGAGAGAAAGGGGACAGCACAGGTGTATCCTATTGAGCAGCTATTGACAGCCAGTTGTTTTCATGAGTCCTACATGCCAGAGATGAGTCCATGCAGCGACTGGCTGTGCGCATTCTAAAGGATACGCACCTGACCAGATGCATTTTGATGGAGATCGGATGTAGTAACGGACATCAGCATAAGAGGTACAATATCTAGAGAGCTGAAACTGCTGCATAGGTGTAAGTCTTCTTACTTGGGTTTTCAACCCAAGCCAAGGCCACATCCAATGCACCTAATGTGAACACAAAAAACACAAAACACAATTTTGAGATTAGATGATAAACAAACAAAACATTTGCATTTTGACCAGAAATAAATAACAGGGCAGGACGTTTGAATATGATTTCACAGAGAATTTCTAAGACAACCTGGCTCCCCTGCACTAATCAGTTTGGCGCTCATAAGCTAATGTTAGATGACAGCCTCCATTGCGTCTGGCACATCAAAAGCTTATCTCTAAACACGTATCCCACAACACCAAAATTACACATTTCAACAAAACCTACATACGTACAACCATACATTCACATACACGCATGTACACATACACAGCAAGCAAGAATCTTACCTGGGGTTGCCTGCACATAGTCGTGGTCCAAGCCAATGCTAACATCAACAATGCTAGCGTCTTCTCGACCACAAGATCAGACTTGACGACCATAAACAACAAACCCCAATCTTTCCGTCGACCTCTCATAAACCGATTTCCTGGCTGGAGGTCTGTCAGTAACCCACAGAAAAATACACGGCTCTGCATCTTTCTTGATAATGTTAAGGCCGCTTAACGTTAGTGTATGAATGTTGCTGCTCCGAAAACTGAATGCTGCAAATATGTGCTTCATCAAAATTAAACAGTGGATTTTCGTCTCTCCTTATTGCCCATACCATCATGTCCTCCTGCGTTCATCATCATGGGAAACTTGTGAAATGTCAAGAACGGTCTTTTCTGCTTGTTATTTGTACAATGAGGCACGCAACACAACTTTGTCTTAATTTGAGCCATGCTCGCAATGTTTCAGTATAGCGAGATGGCTAACCGGAAATAAAGATACATACCCCTAGCTTTGAATCGAACGCTATGTTTTTGTGAAAAAGGCTAATCGCTGCCATGACAAACTTTCGATGCCAGTGACACGTCTTTTACATGCCACTGGCACGTGTCACATGTCGATTAATCATCTAGGCCCCTCTCCTTTTTATGTAGATTATAGCATAGTATTCTTACAACTCCGCCTCTTAAATTCAGCTGTCTGGTTGAAGCCTCAAAATATTGTAAACAAAGTAGCAGGCTAAGCTTAGGCTATCATACTCTACTTGACTGGACTGTTCAGTTTGTGGAAGTTTCAAGGTAAGCAAATACTTTTTCCCCTTGGGACAGGCCCTTATAAGTCTTTGAAAAACATTGGTAGATGGTCAGTCAACTTGAATGCAAGAGTTTTAATCAAATGTTCGCAGCATAGCCTACTAACGGTTGCTATGGTGATGGCGCTGTACGATGGCTGCCGTTAGCCATACCTCCACTTTATTTTTCACCCTCTCTGGGCTTTTTATGTTTTTCTTTTTCGTTTCTGGCACTGTGCTGTAGCATACAGGTGGCCTTGAATGTGGTTGTCGCTTTGTTTGGTTCGGCGGAGTCTCTGTGAGTTGAAGGAGCTTGTTGGTTTTGGACATTTTTTTTTTTTTTTTTTTCAAAGTGAGTGTGTTTACTTTGAATGATGCGTTCCGACCGGCCGTCGTTTTCTCTGTCTGCCCTGCCATCTTTGTGTGCGGAGCTTGGAGGAGGTCAGGCGGAGACCCGTCGTGAGTGTTGGATGTGGAGGGCTGCGGAGGTTGCCTGTGGAGTGGAGGACGGGAACTCACGGGAGGGCCGTGTTTGGAGGAGGGCGGCGCTGCCTGCAGATCAGCTGCTGTCCAGTGGTCTCCGACGCGATGTCATCCCCTAGGCCACTTGGTGTCGCTCCTGTGTCCCGACTTCAGCTGCAAATCCACGACCTCAAAGTCATCTCAGCTCGCCTTCTACATGGATCCTGTCCTGTTTGTTTGTATGGACTATTTATGTACAGTGGCTAAATGGCAATGGCTATTTATTTTGTTTTCTTCTTTCCCTTTATCCATCTTCTCTTCAATGCAATTTTACTGCATGTTTTGCGTTAGTGACTCATGTATGTGACAAATAAACTCCTTGAATCCTTAATGATGCTGACCGGATTTAACAGTAGTTGTCTTCTTTGCGTCATTGCGTTCACTATTGTGAATGTTATATTTGGATTAAATATGTTGAAGGCGGGTGTCCATTGAGCGCGCACGAGAGCGGGCCAAGGAGAATGAGTTTACTTCTAGTGTTTGGTAAAGTTGCACGTATAGTCTACAAAAGTTGCGGAAGAACTTTATGCTTTCATCCTGTCAGGTGCATCAGTGCGAACGCTTCCAGGGATGATCTCGTTGGTGTTCATGGAGACATACGCAGTGTGCATGGAGGAGAGGGGCCGTGTGTGTGTGTGTGAGAGAGAGACAGATGCGTGAGTGACAGAGAACAGGGAGAACAGCGGAAAGGGAATTCAGCTTAACAAATGCTGCGTGGTTTTCAATGGCCGGTGTTGAATCTGTGAATGCTGAATGCCGCCTTCCCCGCCCCATGCATAGAGTGAATTCTACAATCCCGACACAGGAGAAATAAACACACGGGTCTAGTATGTTTGCAAGCAAGGTGCTGATATGTTTTCATTTTTAAAGCTAACGGCAAACAACTACAGCATTATGCCAATTCCAGACGGTTAAATGTTATTCGTTTTTTCTTTCCCTAAATAAAGCAACACAACATAGTTTCCTAATAACATAATAGCAAATACATGACAACAGGACATCGAAATGTAAGAATTTAAGCCTTACCTTTATCTTCTTGGACTGTCTTAATAAGTGTTTCTGACTGAATATTACAAAAGTTTATTAGGGGTCCTTCACATGCGGCTGCACCACTCCAATAACATGCGGCTGCCCGCGGATGTGCTTGACGTAAAATCGGCCCACCGATAAATCGGTTGACCTCTAGTTGGAACATCAGTGAACACCAATAACCACTCGGTGAGTAGCACTTTTTTTAAACCATTGTTTTAAGGATAGATATTACAAATGCACATTGCTAGCCATTTTGAAGCAGGATGAGGCGATTCTACATTTCCCAAATAGCAGAGACAGGAGCAATCAAGATCAAGAATAGCAGAGACTGGAGCAATCAAGATTTTGGTGTCAAGCATTCTATTGCATTTTAGACAATCTGTGAAAGGGGCTCAAAGTGTAAAACACCGAACTAACCCTTTAAGCAAACTTTGTGTGAACCTCCTTCATGCAGGAGAAGAAAGTGTGATCATGAAGATGAAATGTGCAGAAGATCCCACTCTCTTCTCCTGCATTAAGGAAAGCCATGATGTGTTATTGTGTGTTTTATCTATGCAATTTCTGCATTACTGACATATTTTGACTGGGTTGAACAAAAATGAAAACAGTACAATCATTTCTCGAGATTGTATAAGTCCGGAAGAAAAACTTAACAGTGACTGTAGTGTAATGCAGGTTATTTAAGTACAATCAAGCTGTATTGTGCACTAAAACTATTGGATCTGGTGTCTCAGTGGCATTTGTTAACCTTTAAGAACGTGTTTTTTTACTCTGCAGGATGGTTTTTTTTGGCCTGCTCCGCGAAGGCTCTACAGTAACATTCTATAGTCACTGCTAAAGTAGCGAGGAAATACATTTTTTAATTTTTTTCCCCCTTTTAGTGTTACTGCTTATGCATTCCTTAAAATATTTTAAATAATAAAGTATTTATACACCCTATACATTAGGAGGTATAAAGCTTATACATTAAGAGTTATCCTGGAGAACAGCTGCACGCACGTGAATTTGACCTGAAATTGCCTCAGTTTATTTCACCTCAGAAAACTTTTTGTCGTGGACCACTGGACTAGATCATTTATTTCTTCAAAACTTATTTTAAGTTGCAGAATTGTAAGTAGCTCCTATAAATGTCGTTCTGAGTACTCCTTACTCCTGACACACAAGGCAAACTTCACATGGAACACACATGTACTTTGTGGCCTTCTTCGCCTGTGGATGCCTTGTAGTTGTTTGGCAGACCCTGCAACGGCGCCTTGTGCGACCACCCTGCTGCGGTGTCTGTGTCACCAGTGCTGGGAAGTGGCGGGCAGAGAGACGGATGGGGTTGTCGATGGTTGGACGCCCACCAGATGAAGGTGGCCTGGCAGTGTGGAACTCCTCCAGCAGCTGGCACACCAAGTTCTGTTATGTGCCGGTGGATCACATAGCTGTTGAACAGCTTTTTATACCATTTGAAGGTCTTCCGAGCACACTCGACAAAGGTGTTTCGTTTGTCCAAATTATCCACCGATCCCATTTTTTTTATTGTACTCCACCACACAGAGGGGTTTGGTGATGCTTACCCCTGTGGCATAGTAAGTTTTGCCTGTTGCCACCGTGTCCTTGGAATGCACGGTAGATAAAACGTGCACTTCATGTTTGTCATGCCACTTAGTTGCCAGTATTTCCTGTGTGCCTTTTTGCCTTTTTGTTTTGGGTCTGGCGCGGCAAGGATTGGTGCATTGCAGAGGGCAGACTTAAGTTCATCAAAAACCTGTTGCTGCTCAGGACCCCAGCGGAACCGTTGCTCCTTCTGTGACAACTGATGAAGGGGGGCAGCCAGAGTAGCAAATCCTGGGACGAACCTACGGTAGTATGAGGCTAGGCCAAAGAAGATCTCAACTGCCGCAAGCTACATGGAATTGGCCAATAACGCACAGCCTCAGTTTTCCTGCCATCCGTGGCGACTCCGTCCGCACTCACCTGATGGCCAAGGAAGGTGACATCTTGCTGCATCTACTTACATTTCTCTGGGTGCAGCTTAAGGCCAGCTTGAGATATTCTGGTGATGACCAAATCCAGGTGATGTAGAGCAGACTCAAAATCCTGGCCATGGACTAACAGGTCATCAAGGTACACTAGATATGCCTCTCTGGGAACCCCTTGCAACACCCGTTCCATCAGGCGCTCGAAGGTGGCAGGAGCATTACAAAGTCCAAAAGGCATTGTCTTTAACTGCCACAGCCCTGTGCCGGTGGTGAAGGCAGTCTTGGGCTTAGCATCAGGACTTAGGGGCACCTCCCAGTAACCAGATCGGAGGTCCAATGAAGAGAACCTCTATGAACCTGCAATCTGATCAAGATTCTGACAATCGTTAAGCTGCTGAAAATCAATGCAGAATTGCCAGTTGCCATCCTTTTTGGGGACCAAGACGACCGCAGATGCCCATGGGCTCTCAGAGGGCTCAATCACTCCTTCTGCCCTCATTTCTTCAAGGCACTGCTCTGCTGCCAGCTGACGAGACTGAGGTAAGCGTCGTGCACGTTGACGGATAGGCACTGCGTCACCAGTGTTGCTGCACCAGCTGAGTCTGCCCAACATCACCTGGGGAGGCAGCAAAAGCAGTTAGGTGACGCTCCAGAACAGTCAGTAGCGTCTGCTTCTGTGACTCATCAAGTGTTCTGCTACTGTCCATCCATAATTGCCGAACCGCCTGCACCTGTATGGCTGTTTCAAGGACCAGCGTCCTGGGGCTAACACAGTCATCGACAGCTGTTGGGTTGATAAATCAGGGCCAGCAGGGGGACAGCGCAGGGACTTTTGAAAGTGGAGGCAGGGTTGCAATAGTAGGCTGATCCAGACTGTCTGCTACATGGAGTAAGCCAACACAATGAAAGGGTGGCATGAGAAGCGTTGGGCTGAAGCTGCTCCTGGAAGGGTGAGACATGCGGCTCCAAGGTCAACAACAGCAGCCACCACACGAAAGAAATCCATGCCTAGGAGACACTGTTCTGGAAGTTCAGCGACCCAGACACACATGACTACTGGACATCCTGCACTCCGAATTTCCACCTCACAACAGTCTACCATCGGAGCTTGTTCACCAGTGACAGTAGTTAAAGGAACATGACTAGGCTGGATGACTCGATTCATCAGCAAACTAGGATGTACTATTGTGACAGTGGATCCAGTGTCAATTAAAGCCATTACTGGTTGACCATCTACTGTTGCACGTATGTGGCAACACTCAATTGAACAAGGAGAGGGAGAAGCTCTGACTGGAGACTCTACAGTGAGAACAGGACCAGAAGTGTCTCCTTCTATTCTGGCCATTCCCCGTTTCCCTGATGCCGAGACGTAGCTACTGAATCAAGTGTGGTGCTGTGGCGCCGTAGATGGCCCCTCTCTCCACAGCGCCAGCAGATGGCATCACATCCTCCAGTGGTAGGCCCCATAGCGGGTGATGGCTGGTCTCGTTCTCTGGGGTAAATTGCAAAGGCCCTTGGTCGGCTTCCCCAGTCACCGTTTGTCTAGCTGACTGTTCATCAAAAATCCCTTCAATGGTCAGCACATGCTGCAGTGCTTCCTCGGGAGTGGTGGGCTGCATGAGCCGCAGCTGTTGCCTGAGTCTGTCTGGCGTCAGGTCTCTGAGAAAATTGTCCCGGTGCATCCCGCACCTCCCCACTAAAGGATGGGTAGCTGCATTGTGCAAGGTGGCGCAATCGTGCCTGAAACTGTTGGCGGCGGGAGAGCATAGGTGTGGTGTCACCGAAACGGCAGGAGAGAGCCTGGTGCAACACCTGGATTCCTTGGATGTCTAGGAATATTTGTAAAGCGTCTCCTTCTAATGCGGCTGCTAATTGGCCTACCTTGTCTTCCTCTGTCCATCCATTACTCCTAGCCATCATCTCAAATTTCTGCTGAAATGCCTCATAAGATGAATGGCCATCGTATCTGCCCAGTTTTAATAGATTTTTGCCAGGCGCAGGTGTAGCTGGCAATGGTGGGGTCAGGGTAACTGATGAGGACACTCCCAAGTGAGGCCCAGTCACTGGGGAGGTTGTGCACAGATACAGCGGAACCTTGACGGATTGTTTGACGGATATGCCTGTTTTTTAGCAGAAAGTGAACCATCTACCTCCCAGTGAGGCCCAGTCACTGGAGAGGTAGCATGCTGGTAGGGGGAGGGAGATACTCTCCAGTGAGGCCCAGTCACAGGAGAGATAGACGGACATGACAACGGCTGAATGTTCACTAGTGGTGTAGGTTTGCATAGAGATCCCACAGGAAATGGGAGCGTGGTATCATTAGACTTGAGGGAGATTATTAGCCCTCCTGCCAGTGGATTCAGGTAGGGAAGCTAACTGGCCCACTGGTAGTAAAGCTATGTGGGTTGTAGGCACTTGTAGGTGGGCATGAAAGTAAAGGAGATGAAAGGGCTGTTGTGACATTAGGAGTCTCCACTGTGTTAGGGTTGCAGAAGTGCACACCATTGGAATAGGCTGAATGGATTGCATTGAACTCAGTGTTAACTTGTGCTGTTATCCAGTTAGCTTTAGCCAGAGGACGTGTGTCTGTAGGCAGATCGCTAGCCTTGTGATCGCAAACTAACGGATTTGTTTCAGTCAATGGCTCAATGGAATGCTGTGGATGGCTGCTAACATGCCATGTAAACAGATTAGCTCCTGCTAGCTGATGCATAGTTTTCACTGCAAACAATGCTAGTGTGGCCAGTGAACGGGTTAGCTCCGGGCTGTCGGCTAGCTGCCGCTGCCGGTGTGCTGGTGAACCGGATGTTTTTATTAAACCCTTTCCGGTCTCTCGACGTACCGTTGCCAGTAGCAACATTGAACTCTCCAACAGGGGCACGAATTTGTCAGAGCATTCCAAGTCAGCAGCACATTAATTGGACACTTTAGATGGCAATAGAAAGGGATTCCGTGTGGCTAGCCTGCTAGCTCTTTCTTCCTCTCCCTCAGGATAATTTAAATAGATGAACGCTAATTAAGAAGACCTTATCCTTGCATACACAGCACTCCCTAACACGTCTCACTCACAATTAATTCTTCTCTCTTCTGACTAAACTTACTGAACGTCTTATAACCCCAATCAGCCCCCGCCCCCCCCAAACAATAACGAAACCAGCTAATCCCCTGAATATTGCCGCCCGGACACCTCCCCCCAATCAAAAACCAATCATAAAAGATTGACACATTCTATCATGTTTTATCACGTTCTATCACTCAGACACACAGACACTCACACACAGAACATATAGGACATATAGAACAGTTCACGAGGGACAAGTAGCCTTGGCGCTACACTATGAATGCAACTGTATTGTGCATATAACTCATGTAATTAAATACAGCTATCTACGCAATTCTTGTGCATTTGTGTTGCAAACGATGTAACAAACTATGTAAACTTGAGTGTGAACCTGAGCTGAGGCTATAGAGTCAGTAAGTCAACCACGTCATTCTGTATGCTGCGAGTTAGCATTTTCCTACTTCCTGTTCCTAAGCGAAAACCCCTATGAGAAAATGAATGGCTCAAATAACAAAACAACATATACAACAAATATGGCAGTGTCTGACCTACGAGGACCAAGGCATTCATTTTTCATCAATAAAATGAGTAGCAACATATTCTTGGTGTGTTTTTTTAGACGTGTGTTTTACCTTTGATGCAATATGTTCTTTATTCACAATGATTCAGAGTAATTTACGATTAACGATTACAACGGTCAACAATTGGCAAATCTTTCACAAAGCTTGTTTTAAAAAACTGCGGGATGACGTCGTCGAGCGTGGTTTTGTATAGCTGTGGTTACCATGGTGTCTATGCCTTTATGTACATGACGTCCGGGCTAAGCGCCGCTAACATGTAGTCAACAGGTCTTTCCGCTTTAGCCTTGTGATAGCAACATCTTATTTATTTTGTCATTAGATTGCAACCCCATCGTCGATAACATGTTTTTTTAACATCCTCCATCGAATGCGGAGGTCGTCTACTCACATGCTGTTGCTCACACCTTATTTGAGATGGAGCTCCAAAATTAACATTGGATTTCCCATAGGGGAAAAACCTTAGGAACCAGTTGTCGTGAAACGCTAACAAGAAAAACTAGTCTTCCGGGTCACTTGCCAACTCTATACACGAAGGTCTTAACCCACATGCAAGAGTCCTACATCCTGCCTTAACGAAGTATATTCAGCTAACAGCTAACATCACTTTCACCTCATGGACGGAATATGGAAGGTGAAATAAATGCATGGGTAAGCTGAACGTTGTTTTATAATTTATATGTATTCTCAAAAGACTAACTTGCTTATTTCACATCAGAATGACCTTGGTCTACTTGTATTGTTTGTGTCTTCATGGTTCATTAATAGATCTATCCCTTCCATTCAAGATAACGCTAAGTTGGATTGTTTAAACCCTATAGGCATGTATCATGAAGGCTAAACATTTATGAAAGCTAAGGGGGTGTTCAAACTTTTTTTTTTAAGTAAAAACCGCAGACTCTTTTCTACTGAGCACTTACCAGTTGATAGCATAGACTGTATATAATAGTGTTTTTTTACCACGTCATCAACATGAGCTAATCTAACGAACATTAGCTAAGATGCTGAAATAAAGACAAATGGTAACCAAAAAATTCCAACATGGATAACTAATCCTATCTCACTGGGCGACTGTTCAAAGTATCCTGGCTAGGACACACATCTGCGCCTTACCACCTTGCTACTGGAGTGCTCCAAGGATCTGTGTTGGGCCCCCTTCTTTTCTCCATCTATACCACTTTTTTGGGCCAAATCATTCGCCAGCACGGCTTCTCTTACCACTGCTATGCCGATGATACCCAGCTCTATCTGTCATTCTCACCCGATGACCCAACCATCCCAACACGAATCTCAGATTGCCTCTCTGACATCTCTGCATGGATGCAAGACCATCATCTCCAGCTGAACCTCTCAAAAACCGAACTGCTAGTCCTCCCCGCTAAACCAACGATTCACCACAACATCTGCATCAACTCTGGCTCCTTGTCTCTTGCTCCCTCACGGGTAGCCAGGAACCTAGGTGTTATGATTGATGACCAGCTAACCTTCAATGACCATGTTGCTTCTGTTGCCCGGGCCTGCCTCTTTGCACTATTCAATATCAAAAAGATCAGACCAAAAACCAAAAACAATCAGAACAGGGCCATCTCTGGAGGCCTTCAAAAAGCTCTTAAAGACCCAGCTATTCAGAGAACATCTTCTATTCTAGCACTAAATTTAACTGAAGCACTATTCCCTAGCACTATGCTCTTTAAGGTTTCTGCTATGTAGTTTGATTGTTATCCTCTCTTTGTAAGTCGCTTTGGATAAAAGTGTCTGCTAAATGCATAAATGTAAATGTAAATGTAAACTTTACTCAATAGACCAATACTATTACACAGTGAAATTGGCAAGTCATATCGCAGGCGGTGTTAAACGATGACATCTTATAATCCTCCACCTTGGCCATCTCCATTTACTGCTAGTTGCCATGGGACACCAAAGTTTTTATTACTGACCATATTACTGACACTGAATGTCCAGCTGTCCCAAAAAATCTGCTGACTTGTTTTTTGTTGGAGAGTAGACATTTTCTCAACTTGAAAAAAACATCCAGGGCACATTGCTGCACAAATCAACACATAGGCCAGTTCCAAGTCCAGTTGGTCAATGTAAATGACTGTTAGAAACTCAAATTTTCTCTGTGGCCTATTGGTTTATTACTACTGAAAATCCCTTTAATAGGCCTACTGTAAAAAAAAAAAACTGCATTCACAGTCATGTAAAAATAAATAATATCTGCAAATAGTAAAGCAGCAGGGTAAAGGTACTGTAGAGAACACCTGATGCCAGACCAGCTTCAACATTTGGGCCCCCGAAATTGGTGGCCTAATGCTACAGCACTGACCAAAGTTATTACAATATTGGAAAATTATTACATTATCGGGTTCAGCAAAATTGATAACTCCCCATCAATGTAACACTTTATTACATTACCAGTATGGCAATTTTTACATTATTGGGAAATGCATGGTATTACATTATTGGTAAATTTTTACATTATCAGGTTTTATTACATATTTTGGGGACTTATGAGGAACTTTTTATTACATTATCAGGATTATTACATTATTGGGAATTTATTACATTATCAGGTTCTACATGTGTATAACCCTGTTTTAGTTTGTGCGTGGTCAGCAAACATGGACATACAGTTTGTCCTGAACCCTTACTCTTGCATTGTGAATATTTTGTCATACATTTCAAAAGCAGAACATGAAATGAGTGAGTATCTGAAAAGAGTTGTCTGACACCACTCAATCAACTACAAGGAAGTTGAAGGAAAATAAGTGCATGTTGATTTTCTGTTTGAAATAAGTGCATGTTGAATTTCTGTTTAACTGGAGAACATACAGAAAACATGTCAGCACGCGCATGTAACAGGGGTTGTCCGGAATTTGTACTACCTTCCTCAAGAACCTCGCATAGGGAGTAGTTGATGTTTATCTACAACCACGTTCCACTAAACTTCAATCCGAGATTTTCACCCATTTCACCCCAGATTGTTTCGCCAACCTTGGGCTGTATCAATCCGGCTTTTCATGAACACTACACCTGAAACCAGGATCTATTCCAACAATTCTCCAAGCACAACAAATTCTGCCGGTGGGTAACCACGCTAGGAATCAGTGTTTTTTGGTCGCCATAACCATAGAATTATAGACTTTTACTGGTATTTCTATGGCCTTAACAGTTTGCCTACTTGATGCTACTTCGATATCCAGGTTATTGCGAAGCAAAAAAAACTCGGGTCACTAAAGTGTTGGTAGGCTAGCAAGCTAACCATTACAACAGATACTATATGTCGCATTTCCACTTATATCCTGCAAGGATCGGCAACTTTGCTATTCTTAAAGGTCCCATAGAACACGTTTTTTGACCATCATAAAATGTTCTTTGAGCCTCAATATTTGCGTATGCAAATTTGTGCGGCTGAAAATGACCCAGGAGCATCACCAGGCCGTCTATTCCATGCTCAGAAATACATGGTCATTACAAAATATTCGTATTTCCCGCCCCCTGGCCAGTTTCCCGCCTCCTGGCGCTGATTGGCTAGTTCATTGAGAGGCCTGCTGAAGCAGATTGGCTCTCTAGTTTCACTATACTCTTTGGGTGAACTACCGTATCTGAGTACATACAGTCTATAGAGTAAACTGTAAATCGCGTTAACTATCTGACCTATTAAACACGCAATGGACTTGTCAGGAATTCAACCATACAACAGCCAGATCAACAGCGTTTGGAAATGAATGTGTCAGACTGGTAAGTTTTATTAGAATTCCCGGTAACTAACGTTATGTAGCTACTATGTAATTAAAACTGCTTCACACATTCAGACACGGCATTGGGAAGTTAAACAAAGTTGGCATTTTACATGAAGGACTATTTTAGTAAATCAGTAAATCAATGAACTATCTGAGTAAACAATAAATGGTTAACGCTATCAAAATCGCATACCTCAGTCTCTGTCAGTTTGAAAAACATGTTCTATGGGCTCTTTAAAACTAAAGTCTTGGTCTCGAAGTATAATATTTATACCAACTGATGACAATGCTTTGAAAATGAGTGTCCCTTTGAGATATCTGAATGACAGAATACCCGAATCTGAAAATGTATGGATGACTGGGATTGGAGAGAAATACAAAAACAGACCTGACACTCCAGAGTTTACAGCAATGTGTATGGCAGAGTTTGCTTCCACATACAGAATTGTATATGGACGACAGAAAAAAGGCAGCAAAGTTTTACCACTGTTAAATGAAATGGGATTTATTCAGAAGCTCACAACCAGAAAACCTGCCATCATAAGATATGCCAGATTTTCAGAGAAAAAAGCTCCAGAGAAATTCTATGGTACCCTAGTTAAACTATTCTTACCCCACCCTTTAGATTCACAACTGAAACTGCAGCGGAACGCAGCAATGGCAGGGGTGCTTTACTTCTGTGTTTCACTGGATTTGTCTATACCTAGTGTTGTACATTGCTTGGTTCTGGCTTGCACAATGAAAGTTAATGAGTTTCTATGTGTTTTATTTAGATGGAAAGCAAGACATGTCTAACATTTAACAGAAATCCTCCCCAAAGGATGAAATGTGTGGCCTATGCATCTAGGCCACTTGCTAAATCACTTAGGGGAAACATTAGCAGCAGAGTGGTCAACGCTCCATCAGTGCGCTCCAACTGATGGCAGCAAGACTTATTTGCTTACATTGCCGGAGGGTAAAGAGGACAAGGGCTCTTTGAATAGCACTTATGTCTTCAAAAATCTTGGTAGGAGTCACGTGTCTACTTGAACGACAATACAACTTTGTACAAGTCATTCGACATGGCCATTGGTCCAGACATCATAGCTCAAGCTGAAAAACTAAATAAGCCACCCTCAACTAAAATGAGTCCCAATGAAGCAAAGACCTCAACGGTGCAGTATATTACAATTGAAGGACAGGTCACCAGTGTAAGTGGACATAAGCCTAATGTGGTAAAAAATGACTGTCTATAAATGAAATGTCTATTGTTTTATCTGGGAATGAGACGTGAAATGTTAATGCAGATCTCTGAACTTTCACAGGATTCGTCAGGTACGAATCAAGGGGGTACCAATTCCAATATTGGATATCAAAGTCGAAGTTTCGTTATGGAGGGAGTGTGCCCTAGAGCAACTAAAGCGAGATGACCTAATCAAGATCTCCCATTTGCGGAGGGCCACTAACCCATCATTTTGCTTTAAGTTAAACACTTCTTCTTATTCCTTGGTTGAGGTAAGTCAAACCATTACCTTGTTAGTTACTCATTGCATGAATACATTGGACTATCCCATTGGAACTGTGGATATTTCTAGGCTGGGCCTACTACAGATAAATGTTTCTTTTTGGGCAATTGTTCTTATGGAACTTGTGTAAAAAACAAAATTGAATTTGGTCTGATTACCCATGCCTACAATTGCATTGGCAACAATTCTATTAAGTTTCTTTTGTTTTCCCTTTATGCAGAAAATGGAGGCAGTTGTAGCGTCGACAAAGGTCACAATCATTGGCATCCAAGTCAATGAAGACCGGGCAACAATAATTGTGGACTCGGGCCTTGAACTTCAGGTTCCTCGAGACCAATGGCGAGGAACAGAGGAGGAGTTTATATCCAGGCTGCCCATGGCTGTGGATCTGGAGGTGCAGGGGGATACAATTGGATCCCCCGAGAAGCTTTTTGAGGTATGTGTAGCCACCTCATGTTTAAGGTCACCCAGGCAAGTCAAACACAGTATCACAGTCTGAAGTTTACGCATACAGGCCAGGACACAAACTCATGATTCTTATCTCCAGTTAACACTGACTTTTAACAGTAGTAGTTATTTTCAACTCAAGTGTATATGTCTTTTTAGTGTAACTTGTTTATAGCATACATAATGGTTGTGTGTGTCTTGTCTTCTCAACAGTGGTACGACGAGTCGGCGCTATTGGACCGCCTCCATGATTTTTTTTTTTTTTTTTGTTCTCCGCAAATGGGAGATCTTTGGTCATGTCAAGTTTCAGAAGGGCACACTCACTCCATAGAGAGGCACCTGTTCCTCCAATATTGGAATTGGTACCCTCTTACTTTGTACCTGACGAACAGTCATTTTCTTTGTGACCTGTCCTTCTCTGCTGTTGTCTTTGCTTCATTGGGGCTCATTTTATTTTGATTTTGTTAGCCTAAGCCATGATGTCTGGGCCAATGGCCATGTCAAAACTGTATTGTCGTTTAAGTAGACACGTGACATCTTGTCCTCTTTACCCTCTGGCAATTTCTCAATAAATTAACTTATACCAAAATGCCTTATTGTCATAATACACTTTACATGCACGAAATGTTATTTTAGACTAATTAAACTGTTGACTATTCAACAACACAGTGTTTAAATGGTTTAACTAACCAACTGAAACTTGTCAAAATCTGAAAATTTTCAAAATACTGTTTTTTTCTGTCACAACCTCCCTCTAAAGACCGCTGTATTGCATTGTATTGCACTGCATTCTATTGGAGGCGGTCCGGTTCATTACTATCTGTTGACCTGCTTTTGGCGTGCATGTCTGCAGATCAAGCAACGCTTGATACAGCTCTTAGTCCTCTGTCGAGCTTGTAGACCTGAACGCATTACATCCTCATGTGTCCTTCTAATCAAAAGTTCTGAAAATGTGTTATTACCCATCAAGATGTACGGATGCTTCTGGGTAAATGTCCAATTAACTTCCTGCAGACTCCCTCCTACTCGCAGAAGTCCACACTCATCCAGGAATGGTTTCAGTGACACAATTTTTTAAGTTTTGTCTGCATCAGAATTTATCTCCTTTGAGAAACTTTCACCTTGTGTTTGATCCAATATAGTTCAGCCTGTTGAATCTCCTCTGTGCGTAGTGGTCCACAACATTTTTTCCGTGATTGTGCATTATAGACAAAACGGTGTATCCATGCTGTGATTCTGAAAACTCTGTCAAGTCTGCTGTACTCTGCAGTCTAGATTAATCGTTGTAGTCTGAATAACAAACTCCATCAAGTTATTATTTTCGTTCATCACCTGTGGTTCGGTTTTGTATGTCTGTTCATCATCCTTTGACCACTCCGGCCCGTGCCACCAGAGCCTCTCCTCCTGGAGTGCTTGTGCACTCGTTCCGTGGGTTCCAATGTCAGCTGGGTTCTCTTTTCCTGAGCAGTGCTTCCAGTTCTCTGGTAAAGGAAGACTTTGAATTTCACATACTCTATTTTCCACAAATGATTTCCACTGTTTGGAACTACTCCTTATCCAATGAAAGGTTATCATTGAGTCAGTCCAAAAATATATTTCATTGTCACTGACATTAAGGTTGATCGAGTCCAGTCTAGCCCCAATAAGCGCCCCCATTAACTCCAATCTGGGAATTGTCATTTTCTTGAGGGGTGCAACTTTCGTTTTCGAAGCAATTAGGCTACCTTTACACGGAAACGATCTGCACCAAAAACGCAAAAGTACCGTTTCGTTCTCACTTTTAACTCCGCGTTTAGACGAGCGTTTTGCATACAGACAGAAATGCAAAATGGTGTGATATTTTCTATTTTTCGATGCAGTATACAGTATATATTTTCTATTTTTCGATGCCACAATGGTAGGTGGCAACAGCAGCAAGATCAAGCTTGTGCATAAAGTCTTTGACTTCTCTTGCTGTTCACCACTATAGTGCGTGATTCAAAATAGTTTGTTTTATTACTCTCAGGCATCATTCTTGTAACTTGCTGGAACGACTCTTCTAGTGAAACTAGTGCAGCTAAAGCAATTTGAATGTCCATCGCAGGGATTGCTATTTTGCTTTTCTAGCACTGGGTAAGCATGTCACTATGCGAGGAGAAACAAAGTTTTGCGTTTTCAATCATTTACACGATGATGGAAGAGTGGAGCGTTTTCAAGATTTCCACTCTGGAGGGGGTTT
Organism: Limnothrissa miodon; assembly: GCA_017657215.1. Classification (NCBI taxonomy): domain Eukaryota; kingdom Metazoa; phylum Chordata; class Actinopteri; order Clupeiformes; family Clupeidae; genus Limnothrissa; species Limnothrissa miodon. Next base: position 16,823 of record JAGFZM010000423.1, on the reverse strand, counting down.
TCATTTTTTTGCGTTTTCAACCTCCAAAAACTAAGTTTCCGTCTAAACGACAGGGCGAAACGATATAATATTTTGCGTTTTTCACCCCGGAGCGTTGTCGTGTAAACGGGGCCTTAGACTACTTGTACAATCTCTGTTTCGTTGTATCGCAGATAGGCCGCGGCACAATAGGCCATTTCACTGGCATCTGTAGATACATGAACCTCACGTCGAATGGGTACATCAGCATTAACTTCACAACATTTCATCATCATAACGTAGTGGTATAGTTATTGTTTTCAAATCACGTATTTCTGAGCACCATTGATGCCATCTTTGCATAATATCAGAGGGAAGGTTTTCATCCCATGAGATTCCTCTTTCCCACATTTCTTGAAATAAACACTTAACTCGAATAGTAAACAGAGACAAAAATCCAATGGGATGCGGAATGCGGGCAGCTGCTTGTAGAACCCCTCGTTTTGTGTCTCTTTGATTCTGCAAAAAATCATTCAATTCATTAATTTCAAACATTAATTCATCAGTGTCTCTATTCCATGTTAGACCAAGCACCTTTAGTGGATTTGGGCCATGGATTTCTACAATATCATCGTTTCATTGTCCCATTTGCATAATTGCATGCTTGCACTGGACATTATTTCTTTAGCTCTCTGAGACATTTGAAGTGCTATTTTAACATCATCCGTTCCAGTTATCAGGTCGTCCACATACAGACATTCATTCAGCACTTTCACTTCCTCTGGATATTTATCTTCATATTTTTTCAAGTGATGTCTTATAGTGGCAGCCAGTAGGAAGGGACTTGATGACGCCCCTTAAAATCAACATAAGGAGCGGGTTTCTCTTTGAACCATAAAAATCTGCGTCTCTATCGCTCTCATTCAGGCTGATTTGCAGGAAAGCTTTCTTTACATCAGCCATCATAGCCTGAATTTCATCAAAATGCTTAATAAATCAGGGTTCAGATTTGGGCCAGTAAGTAAGCATTCATTTAGTGAGGGTCTTTCTTGCTCATGGGATGAGGCATCAAACACAATTCGTAACTTGGTTGTAATCCTACTTTCGTTGATTATGGGATAATGTGGCATATAATACACTAAATTTTCTAACATTTGTCACCTCTTCGATAATTCCCACTGCCAGATATTCTTGAATTACTTGATCATATTGCTCATATAGCCCATCATTATAATGAAAATGTTTAGCTAGGCCATTCAAACGGTTTCTAGCAATGCTGTAATTGGTAGACAGATTAACATTCCCATATCGCCATGGTAAACTAACTTCATATCTACCTTGTTTGTACTTCACAGACTGCTCGAACTTCCACAAGGCTTCCGTCTCTGGGTTCTGTTTTATATCCATAATGCCCAACGATTCGGTCTCCCATAAACTGCACAGTTGGTCACTCAGCACTTGTCCTTCTCCGACGCTAAGATGTAGAACATTTACGTCCACAGTTTCAGTTGTCACATTCATTACAGGGATAGAGACACAGTTCCTTGTATCAACCATCCGAATTTACTATCTAAAGCCACAAGTCCGTTGTCCAGTCTCTTTGTATGTCCTGACACGATATTCCAATAGAAGTCTCCTCCAATAAGAATTCCAAGGCCTTCTTTTTCCATTCCTCGCACAGGATAATCCACAACTTGAAGACCATTTTCTTCGAGAGAGAGTGTCTAATTTCTTTGCTGGCCATTCCCATATTAGATGAACATGCACTTGGGGATTCTAATAATTCAACTTCAACTGACACATTCGTTTTTAGATTCCTCAGACTAGCCTTGACCCTTCTGGTGGTCATTCCTTTTCCTTTTTCAGAACCGAATACATGTAACTTAATTATTTCTGTACCCACTACTGGCAGGTTCAATGCTTTTGAAATATCTTCACAAATGAAACTGCGTCGACTTCCCCCATCTAACAAGCATTTGGTAATTTGGCTCTTTTGTGGCGTGTCTACCCAGATTGTTGCCGTTTGTAACAGCACTGTTTTCGCATTACAATCATCTGCCGTAACTGAACATTGAGCTTGAGCAGTGTCCGTCTCCGTTTTAGTCATAATTTCTCGTGCATGCATTGACTGCTGGTTACAAATTGTTTTATGATTAGGGTTGGGTATCGTTTCCATTTGAACGATTTCGATTCCAATTCCCATTCCTTGTTTCGGTCTTTCTGAATGAAATAGTCTGACCTTCATCAATTTTAATTCTATGAACTTTTTTATGAAATTTACTATGAATTTCTCACAGGCTGTTTTAAACTACAATACAAATATGAAATCTATGAACTTGAATATAACTATCATAAATAGGCTGAATACATTTTCACAGAGGGAGACTAACTTTATTTTGAACTTCATTTTTTGAAAAACTCATGAAACATTTTAACATGCTTCCACTAATGGGCTAATCTGGAGCAGAATAGCCAATAAACAAAATCTAGTCCAGATTAGCAGCAGGAGGTAACAGTATAAAATTAAATTCTTGTTCGAGAAAATTATCATGTCAGCCTTCTCAGGCAGGATGTGCGCCTGTTCAGATGGTATCTCCAGCCGTGGACAATTGATACATGAACCTTAAATTTTTCAGTAGCCAGTAGTTCTTACAGCAGTTCATAGCTAATTTAGCTACACTTATGGCATGGGAGCTTTTCTTCCGCATTAATTACAATAGTGTAGGCTATAGTATATCCATGCTGAGGGCAGAATTGTCAACATGTCGAAAGAAATCTAAGTTGAAGCATACTCTAGTTAGCATAGGCTACTGAGAATGCACAAAGCTATAATAGGCTATGTAAACAGAATGAACATAAGATAGAAACCGGACAGATTTACGGTTTACACTTTGGGCCACCGACACACATCCATGTCGGACCAGAGGCTCTGGTTTGATTTAAGTTCGCGGTTAAATGTAAACACTTCCAGTGGACGCTTCATTAGTGTTTGACAGCTGCTTCTTCCGGTCGGCGGGCTAGGAATCGAAACTAGGAACCAAAAGTTAAACTCTGCAGCGATTCAGGGAGAATCGGAAAGCTAGTCCCGGTTCCACTCGATTCTCGATACCCAACCCTATTTATGATGTCGTTTGCCACACTGTGCACGTTCAATACCATGCGCCCTACAATTACACGCAACATGCCTGGGCCCTAAACATACAAAACATCTACCCATACGTCTCAACTTTTCCCTCCTGATATCTAATGTGTCTTCAGTACAGTCAGGTGATCTGTGATCAGACTTACCACAAAACAAACAGTCAGTGTCATTTGGACTACAAGTATGGAATGCTGCGGCCGAGGAGGGTATATTTCCAGAATGAACGTAAGGCCTTCTTGTCTTTCGCTCAAAAACGCGTCTACTTTCATTGACACCACTCCTAGTTAGATTCGCTGTTCTTACTCTACTCTCCACTTCTAATTTCAAAAAGTCGATCAACTCCTTTGCTTTGAGAACATTATCAGCTTCCGATTTAGTAAATTCGAGAGCAATTTCTTCTGGGATCATTTTCTGCAGCATTGGACACAATAAACTTCCATAGGTGTCTACATAGGTGTACAACGCCTAATGCATCAAGGCTATGCACTTGTATCTCACAGTCATCATACAGTTTGCGCAAAGCACTGACATCAGTTGCCCGTTTTACAGGGTTCATATTCAGCAACGTACTCAGATGGGCATTAATAACTAAATCTTTCTGTCCAAATCGTTTTTTGAGCAGTTCAATGGCAGTGTCATAATTAATATCAGATAAAGCAAGCCCGCTACCACACTCGCTGCGTTACCAGATAGAAATGATTTTAAATAACTGAATTTGTCAGTCTTGCTCAAATGTTCCTTATCATGAATAGTTGTTTTGTACTGACTCCAAAACCCTTGCCACTCACAGATATCTCCTGAGAATTTCTGAATGACTAATTTGGGAAGTTTGATTGCGTGCATTCGATCATACCCAGATCCTGACTCACGTGAACTCTGTCTAGATTGACTGTCTTCAACTTCAGTGCGCAACGCACATCTCAATCTTGTTTCCCGCACACAAACTGCTTCCATATACTTCAATGCTGTAGTTATCTCATCTTCCAAATCCTCTCCTTCCGTTTCTGCTTCAACATCTCTATCATATTCTCTGAGAATCTGTTCTTTAACCTGCACCTGTTCGAGCAATTCTGAAAAAAAGCATAGTTCATCTTTTCCCAACTCAACATCGATCTTCTGGTTGAGTTTTGTTGTTGCAGTTCGGACGACTCCTCGCTTGATCTTTAGTCGTTTTAACTCTGTCAAATTCATGACTTTAGTTTTCTCCCGCAGCTTCTTTCAAACAATTCTTCAATTAGACTCTATATCCTTCCGTTATTCTTCATGGATGGAATCACGCGTTTCGGCACCAGTTTGTGAAGTGCAGGAAAAACATTCCATGGAAAAGAGTTTCTTGATTTTAACAGTACAAGTTACAGTTACAAGGGGTAAGGGTAAAGGGGGGACAAAGACAACATGGAGTTCTATTGTGCGCGCTTGCGCTGCGCGTCTGTTTTCATAGATGGTTCCAATTAGACAATTAGACACACCCATTTCCACAGGTGCGTCCAGGTGGGGTCTGCAACGGTAAGTGGTTAACAGCAATATAGCCACAACAGCGTAGGCACAAACGTAGCACGATAAAATAAAACGGTAATGTTAAAAGGCGAGCGATAAAATTGTAATCTGCAGACAGTCTGCATAGCGTACAGTTGGGGTCAGACGTAGTTAAATTTGTTTTCTAGCGGTAACGATAAGAGTATGAGTGAAAGTAGGGAGCCAATCTGCTTCAGCGAAAATACAGCCAATAGGCCTCACAATGAACTAGCCAAACAGCGCCAGGGGGCGGGAAACTGGTCAAAGGGTGGGAAATACGAAATTTTTTTAATGAGTATACATTTCTGAGCATGGAATAGACGGCCTAGAAATGCTCCTGGGTCTTTTTCAGCCGCACAAATTTGCATACACAATTATTGAGGCTCAAAGAACATTTTATGATGGTCAAAAAATGCATTCTATGGGCTCTTTAAAAACCGAACTATACCTTTAAATAGGAATAAAAAGATTATGACCTGACCCCAACTCACTTCTCAAGTTCAGAGAACCGAGGACACGATAGTGTCCGTAAACGTTTTATCGCTCCCCTTTTAACATACCGCTCTATTTTATCGCGCTACGTTTGCGCCTAAGCAAGTAGCAGGTCAATGCTGCAACGATAGCCCCAGATGGAGCCTTACGTCAAATTAGAGCTGCTCAATTTGTAGCACAATGACATTTGTTTTTAAGAAGTTAAGGCAGACTAAAGAAGTGAACAGCCACTTGCAAGAACTCTGGCCCAAAGATAAACGACGCTGGCTCAACAACTTGGAACTTCATCAAGGAATCTCAGGACGCACAAGGATAGGTCAGTGAATCTTTGGGGAAATTTAGCTTGAAGGTAGTCTACTGCTACTGCTACAAAAAAATCCAAGTCTGACCCCAACTGTAGGCTATATAGACTGTATGCAGATTATAGTTTTCTTGCTCCCCTTACCATTACATACACTACAAGCAAGCAGCAGGTCTGTTTCTCAGCAGAAAAACGGTTAACTATCTGAGCTAAATAAACACGCAATAGGATGTCAGCCAATATGACAACGTTATGCAGAACCATTTACAATTTAATATTATGTAGGCATAGGCTATGTTTTAGTTTCTGCACTAATGTCTGATGGTTATGAAATGCTATGATAGACGGCGATATGCATCTTTACCGGGAAATTAACGTAGGCTATTACGTTTGTGTAGTAAACATTCCAAGTTCACCTAAAACCCCGGTGTTAAAACTTGGTAATGGAAATGCAACACTGGGCTATATACGCACAGAAGCCTGGGGGAAATGTAACATTAGTATCTGTTGTTATGCTTGCTAGCAACACTTTAGTGTCCGAGTGTGCAACAACTTTTCAAGTAGGCAAACTGTTAAGGCCATAGAAATACCAGTCTATAATGCTATGGTTATGGCGACCAAAAAACACTGAATTCTAGCGTGGTTACCTACCGGCAGAATGAGTTGTTGTTGGAGAATAGTTGAAATAGATCCTGGTTTCAGGTGTAGTGTTCGTGAAAAGCTGGATTGATACAGTCCGAGGTTGGCGAAACAATATGGGGTGAATTGACCAGAGCAAACGGCCAATCTTGTGGTTGTAGATAAAAATCAACTACTCCAATTGAATGCGAGGTTCTTGAGGAAGGTAGTACAAATTCCGGACAACCCCAGCCCAGTACATCCTGGAACGTTACACGTGCGTGCTGACATTTTTTTCGTATGTTCTCCAGTTAAACAGAAATTCAACATTCACTTATTTCAAACAAAAATTCAACATGCACTTCTTTTTTTAGAGCCGTTAGCCGTTCTCAATGTTAGCTAGCTATTACATAGACTACAGTGTGTTTAGCCTACCTCCGAAGAAACAGGGGGCTGGACAAGAGACTGTTACAAACAATTTTGATTGGACCAAAGATTCTAGAGCTAGAGCTTTTTGGATTGGACAATGTAATGGAGGAGGTGTAGCTTTGCGCTGTCTACGTACACCGAGCACTAGTTTCAGATTGGTTTTTTTCAGCCCGGCAAATTCTAGCCTGAAATTTACATATAGAAGGAGGCGGAAGATGGTGTTGGGAGTTACAGTGTGGTCCTTAAGCTACCTAAATTCAACAATAACAAGGTAAATGTGGTTTTGCATTCTATGGGCTCTTTAACACTTTGAGCCCCTTTCAGTGTTGTCTAAAATGCAACAAAGTGGTTGACACCAAAATTTTGATGATTGCGCCAGTCTCGGTTATTTAGGAAATGTGGGATTGCCTTTTCCTGCTTCCAAATGGCTAGCACTGGGCAATTGTTGTTTTTATTCTTAAAACGCAAGTTTTAAAAAAAGTGCTACTCACCGAGTGGTTAGTGGTGCTTGCTGATGTTCCAAAACACATATTGTAGCGAAATAAAGCTTCTGTCATATTGGCACTTTGAAAATTCTGGAACTATTTTTTCAGATACATCACAACCACACATAAACTTCCGCCTCAGTTGTAGCTTCAGGGCTGGTGGAGTGATATCAATGAGCAACGAGTCCTCTAATAGAAAGCTATGGGACTTACAAAATGGCAAATTAAACATGACAGATACTGTATTTCGCTACAATACTTGGGTTGGAACGTCAGTGAACACCAATCACCACTCGTTGAGTCGCACATATTTTTTAAAACAAATGTTTCGGGCAGTTTTAAGGACAGACTGTCTACCCATTGCAAGCCATTTTAAACGAGGCAGAGGCGATTCTACATTTCCCAAATAGCAGAGACAGTAGCAATTGTCAAAATTTTGGTGTTAACCACTTTATTGCAGTTTAGACAACCTGTGAAAGGGGCTCAAAGTGTTAAAAACTGAACTACAACTACAACTGAACTTTAACATTTGTACCAGAAGCACTTCTTCTTTAATGTCGACCACCTCCAACTCTTTTGGTAGTTCATTGTATTGCTGTTCACTGTACCATCTTAGCCGTAACCCAGTGGTTCTCAAACTTTTTTGATCATTCCCCACTTAGAAAGAAGGAGAATGTTCGCCCCCCACCTGACCTGTATTGCCCCCCATCCCCCCACCACTCAGGAAGGTTAACAATGATGTACTTTAACAACATCAACATCCATCTCTAATTCAGTAGATTAATATTATAGCACCAGATGTAGCATTAACATTCTCACACACACACAATGATGCTTGTCTTTGTCTTGGAGTTGAAGATTTGATTCCTTCAGCTTAGCAAACACATCCCTGAGAATAGCCAGTTTGGAAAGAAGTGGTTCATCACTGAATTTGCCCACTGCCTCATACATGCGCTCCTCTTCCAAAAACACCCGTACCTCTGTTCTGAGCTCAAGGACCCGCCACAGCATCTTGCCACGGGAGAGCCACCTGACTTCACTGTGAAACAGCACAGCTGTATGATCAGCTCCCACCTCCTCACAAAGAGCGGAGAACAGTCACACTTTCAGTGGTTGTGTTTTGATGAAATTAACCACATCCACGACTGCTGTCAAAACCTTGTTTAATTTGGGGCTGAGCTACCTAGAAACTGAGTTCTTTGCACTGGGCAACTCTATATGCGACTTTAGATGATGTCATGTTAGGCATCATAATGTCTGCTGCCAGTTGTCTATATAACACAGTACATAGGCCTTACATGGGTCGCTCTTCATCCCCAGCTGTGAATCCAAACGCAAGATATGCATCATCATACTTTCTTTTTGGTTGACTTTTGGTTGACAGTTTTTCCGCCTGTCTTGTTCTCATTCTCGCCAACTTTTGTGGTCCTTGTAATGTGCCCATTTTTTAACCATTAAATGTTAAAACGGGTACACAGTCTATGGGGTACACACGTTGTGTAGCCCATGTTTATGTTCCGCCGCAATTTATGCCGACATCTAGCCTAATAATTGTTATTTGTCTCAATAGGGTTCCACGCAGGGTTAATGTTTCTGATTTCTATCTTTTAACATATTTTAAAATGTTTAGTTTTTAAGATGTAAGTGCTAATAATGGATACATTGTGAGTGGGTGTTGAGCAACCTTCCACAAAGACAGACTTAAAAATGTTAATTTTATACTGATTCCTTGCGACCCACCTGGAGTAGGCCTACCCTACCCCACACTTTCAGAAACGCTGTCGTAACTATACAGTAGACTGTATAGGACAGGGGTTGGCAAATAAGTTTTTAAAATAAGCCCATTTTTTTTTGACAATTGAATCGCGGGCGATCATCAGGCAAACCATGCTTTCCTACTGGAAAAAACTTTATTATATTATATGCCTAAAGGCTACTCTATTTATATCATTAGCTATAGGTAACAAAATGTAAAAATTAATTTACATTCATGTAAAATGACTGCTGCAGCAGTAACCTGACTAGCAAATTATTTGGCTATGCATTAGTAAATCTGCTAATTCTCGCATGACATCCTGATGCTGTTGTTTCTGTTTGGATCATAGACTGTATGGTTTGGATTAGGGATGGGTATTGATAAGTTTTACCAATATCGATGGCTTTATCGATTCTGCCTATTAATCCAATTCCTTATCAATTCTCTTATCGATTCCCAAAAAAATCTGTGGGTGCCGATAAAGTTGTTCTACACAGTCCTTTGCAACAAAAGCAAACATTTTTTTCTCAAAATTATTTTCTGCACAAGACTGGTGAACATACTTGATACAAACATACTGAGCAACTTCACAAGAGGTAGTGTAAAAAACTACCTGTTGTAGTAGCAGCCTGTCTGTGCCCATCATCGTTGTCATTTAAAATTCATCATGAAACCGAAATATATTTGTATTCAAGTCCGCTTTAAGAATGAAAAACTGCATGCTGCTCGCAGTTGCAAAGCGATAATGTGCTAGTCTAATGCAGGACATTTAATTTGAGTATTCCCATCATCAACGGAGGTCACTGTGGAGCTTGTTTGACCAGCAACGTTAGCACCCCTCCGTAGGCTGTCAAACACATGACACTCTTGGAGCTTAATCCCATGCTTCACTGACAAATGTTTTAACATATTGGTGGCATTACTACCCTGCCCTTACACGATATAACAATACTACACTGGTTGCAGATGGCAGAATTTTCATCACGTTTAGTGAAATGGAGCCAGGCTTTGGATCTCTTCCTCCTCTCCATGATGGTGGCTGCCTCGTGGTTGACTTAGGCTACCTTTGCACGGAAACGATCTGCACCAAAAAACGCTACAGTACCGTTTCGTTCTCACTTTTAACTCCGCGTTTAGACGAGCGTTTTGCATACAGACAGAAACGCAAAATGATGTGATATTTTCTATTTTTCGATGCAGTATACACGCCGGATGGTAGGTGGCAGCAGCAGCAAGATCAAGCTTGTGCATAAAGTCTCTCTTGCAGTTCAGTATAGTGCGTGATTAAAAATAGTTTGCCATTAATCTCCAATCTGTATTACTATCATGCATCATTCTTGTAACTTGCTGGAACGACTCTTGTAGTGAAACTAGTGCAGCCAAAGCAAGTTGAATGTCCATCGCAGGGATCGTTATTTTGCTTTTCTAGCACTGGGTAAGCATGTCACTATGCGAGGAGAAACGAAATTTTGCGTTTTCAATCATTTACACTATGACGGAAGAGTGGAGCGTTTTCAAGTTTTCCACTCTGGAGGGGGTTTTCATTTTCTTGCATTTCCAACCTCCAAAAACTATGTTTCTGTCTAAACGATAGGGCAAACAATTTTACACACAAACGGAGATGTCACCTCTGAAAACGTTTCTTTCTAAAAACTCCGGCAAAAGTGGAGATTTTGGAAAACTCCGTATTCACGTTTGCGTTTAAACTGCCTGAGTAATATGAGAGGGCGTAATGTAAATGTGCCGCGACACAAAATTGCAGGAAAGAATATTAGCGAATGTAGGACAGACAAAGAAGAGTGGAAGGAAAGGTCTGCGTTTAGCCTACCTGAATTTGAAAAAGCCAAGCTAACATCTTGGCATCCTGGAAAGTTGTTGCCGTTTGCAAAGAATATATTGGAAGGCACCATGAGACGACACATGGCCACTTCAAAAAA
>JAGFZM010000422.1:0-16734 GCA_017657215.1 Limnothrissa miodon | reverse complement strand
CACACACACACACACACACACACACACTGTGTATGGGTAAAGTGTGTGTATGTGGTGTGTGTATGGGTAAAGTGTGTGTGTGAGTAAGAAAGACTGTGGTCAACAGGAAGTAGTTGCTCCTTTCTCAGGGTATCCTGAGAAGAGAATGGTCACCATAGCAACATTGCTCAGATTTTCTATTCAAGTGCAGCAGGTTCAAAACAAATAAGTTTACGAGTCAAAGATGGCTCTCCAACTGTGATAAACGTGTGTTAATAATTACACTAAAAAACTTAACTACAGTAAGCTTCCACTAAGTGAGTTCAGGACCGACAACCAACAACACAAGCAGGCACATCAATGTGTTGTTGACAGGACCTCAAGATGCCTTTTCAATGGTTCTGAAGACGACTGTCGACAACGACGAGTACAAAGTGGAAAACAAATAAAGCATCCTTCTAAACAACCTACAGTACCGTTACTTTCCTGGGACAAAATAGATAGAGTAACTGACCACACATTTGCAGACTCTGAATTAGAGTGCTGTAGGCCTATTCATTTATTTAAAACATCATTTGGCTGTTTTCGAAAGTTGGTAGGCCAGCCAAACCAACACAACGCCAACTGGTGGTCTTGTTAAAATCCCTGTGGTGATTCGTCTTTGTCAATTTCATATCTGCTGCCAAAACTTTAATTTAATTGTTTTGCAAGATGCTGAAGACCAATTAGTTAAGAAAGGGTGTGTGTGTTTGTGTGTGTGTGTGTGGTGGTGGTGGTGGGGGCGGTCATTGGAAGACAGACGGCAGTTAACTGTGCTGCACTTCAAAGATTCCTGTGTCTGTCGCTTCTCCGTCCACACGTTTCATCTTGAATATGACTTACTGAGATAATAGAGAGAGTTTAAGCACAGATGATTCGCTCAGTTTTGGACCGTGTGTGTGTTTGTGTGTCCATTTAAGAGCACACTGGGGAGAGAGTAAACAAGCCTCCTGCAACAAAGCGGACTATATATATTGACATATTACTGCTACTCACTCACATCTAGCCCTAGAGCCACGTGTAGTCTTGTGTCCACAGTGACTAGCAGTAGAAGGAATGACACGTTATCACTCAGGGAGTTCTCAGGGGAATGACCTCACGGTCTTTGAGCCGCTCTTGGCACACCGACGATAGATTGGCTAACACTCCGATACCACTATCAGCAACAAACCCTTTTCTCCTATAGGTCAAACAAATCCTTCTCACACCATAGTTGTAAAGTCACCAAAAGTCACTAAAACGGCAAGTGTGTGTGTGTTCAACAAGAGCTAATAGGAAAAGCCTATTAATCTCATCTAGTGTCATCTACATTCATTGGATTCATGGGTTCATTTGCAGGTAAATAGGACTCTTTTTGTTTGTATTAATTATTTATACATGCCCATGTTGGTGGCCTTTGCTACACTCAAAGGCCCAGGCAGAGAGATCGACGCCTCACCACCTCCCACCCCACCACACACACACACACACACGGTCTTTCTCACTATAACCGCCTTAATTTTATCTCCATCCTTTAATTTCATTGTTTCAGGCTCTGGTGTTTCTTTTTTTCAGCTCCTTTTTCTTTTCTTTTCCGGTGTTGACCCCCGACTCACCTTCTCTCAGTCGGCCTTTCCTGTTCACTGGTGTCTGATTTCCCCCATCGCATGTGACAGGGCTAAGCTGGCTGAGAGAGTGGGAGAGAGAAAGAGAGAGAATGAGAGAGAGAATAAAAGAAAGAAAGGGAGAGGAAGGAAGACAAATAGTTTGAGAGAGAGGAAGAAACTTTTGAAAAGTAACCCCTTGTGAATGATGACTTTTGTTGAGTTTTGTGGAAAGAAATGCATAACTTTCATCACGTGCATCTGGTTCGGTTGTCTTATTTGCTTTGACAAAGAGCATGCCTGGGGATTCATGTAACACTCCGGCCTTCACGTATCCAAACTCTGCAGTCTCCATGACACAACCTACTGAGAGGAAAACAGATCTGAAGTCTGCATTCATTACAACCTAAGCAAATGGTGAAATAGTAGACTTGGCTCAGCCTGTGGTGTCGAGGCTCAGTCTCAATCTGGTTTGACCTCCGGATAATCTGTGCCGTGGTGTGGCACGGTACGCTGTGGTATGATGTGGTGAGCTCTGGTTTGGCTTACACGGCAAAAACAGGCCTCTGGGTGCACCTGACCAATGCCCAGCGTGCCAACCTGACGATAAGCTGAGCCAATCCAATCACTAGATCACATGCGGCGGAGCGGAACAGAGAGAGGGAAGGCTGCCAAAGAGAGGCCCAGCGCCTCTTAAATCTGTGTAAGTAGGTTGTGCAACTTCTAGCATTGCACACAAGAGAGGGGGGTGTGGAGACAGGAAGGGAGGGAAACAGGGGACAGAGAGAGAGAAATAGAAAGAAAGAAGGAGAGAGAGAGAGAGACCGGAAGAGAGCATTACACATAAAAATGCTGACTCGTCACAAATGTGTTGTATTTACAATGTTTTTGAGTATTTCTAATCTGTTTGTAACATGTGGAAGCAAGGATTTGTTCAAATGACATTATTTCCCCACTAGCCTAGCTTAGCATGGCCAAGTACCCTTAGCTGAACACTGTTGTCATTACCCTGCAGGCGACAACATGACAAAGCAAATACTTTGTAAGCTAGCTAAGGAGTCATGGGTCATCGAAATAATGCTGACACCTGATATTTCAATAAATTTCATCCCAGAATCAGGGATATTCCTGTTTTTATTCAATACTACTATCATTAGGGATACACCGATCCGATATTTGAATCGAAATATATGGATCGGCGAGGTACATCTTGTTGATCGACAATTCCGTGCACAACACGCCAGTATGGAGACAGAACAAAGGACTCTGCTAAATGGAGGTATTTTTCCCTGACTACAACTAGTCCTACAGCTGGTTGTTTGCAATATATCCTAACCTTATCCTAACCAATATATCCGATCCTAGCAGAATCAGAAATCGGTATTAGAGTCCGAAAAGCTGTAATATTTTAGCTTTAAATTGGGTTTTATCTTTTATTTGACCTGGGATTCACCAAAATCAGGAACTGTCTATGGGTCGTCTGGTCACGCTAACCTGACTGACTGCCAAGCTGTTTTTGATTTGTGCTACGGCACATAGTGCACCTTTGAGAGTAGCTAAGTGACTTTTTTTGGCCTTCCAAACCCCCCACCCCCTACCAGTCCTTCCTTCCCCCATCTCTCTCCTCTTCCTTCTTGTCCTCTCACCTCCCTCTCTCTCAAGGCCACTGGAGCTGAGGGGATGTTCCCACTTTAATTAGGAAGCTTAGCTAAGAGTCTTAAGCATATACACCTGGGGCTCACCTCACGCCCATGGAGGCAGAGACGGAGAGAGACAGACAGAGAGAGGAGGAGGAGAGGGTGGGCAGGACCCACGCAGGGCACAGCAGGAGAGTGGAGAAGCACAGCAAGCGGCAAAGCACTACAGCAACAGTAGCTCTTGGAGACCTGGATGAAACACACACACCAAACATTTTGTGCTCTTTGATTAACCTTTCATTGTGCTCTTTTGATCATACTTTGATCAATTATACATTCATGGCCTAATGTCCAATATTAAAAGTGCTGTAAGGCATTACAATTGTCACCAATAATAGGCCTATAATATGTACTAAATTAACATGAATATAATAGGCCAATAACATGTACTATAATAACATGAATATAATAGGCCAATAACATGTACTTTAATAACATGAAAAAGTATGTTTGTATATACCTTACGTAAAAAAAATATATTAAGAAATGTCAGGGCATGTACACACCTGCAACCATTTCATTAGTAGAAGCTGTGTATTTTTTACAGAATTTTGGATTCTGTAAATTACAGGACAATTGGCAGGACAGGGTGTGAAATATGAGAAGCAGGAAAAAAACTGCAGTGCTGGCAGCTATGGTCACCTATGACATATTAGCAAACAAAAGGACAAAAAAAACCATAAGGGCCAGGTTTCTACTGTATACAGCATCGTTAATGTTTTACTAGGAACACACGAGGCCTATCCTTTAAGCAGAAGCCAAACAACCTGTTTTTTTCCGAGAATGTACAAGGACAAAGTATAATCTTCCTGCTGTGGAGAAAAAAAAACAGTTTCTGAGGGCTTAGCACATTGTGTTCACTTTAGATAATTGTGTTCTCACTTGCCCAGGACACATTGGTGACCGACATCATTGACCTAGCTGGGCGAGGAGAGTAAAAAAACCTGTTGGCCAATGTATGAATGTAAAGGCAGCCATGTGTGTGTGTGTGTGTGTGTTCTTAAATCCCACATTCCTCCTGTTTTCTGGGGCATGACCTGTATTGTCTTTCATGCCCCTGGATCATGTGGTTTCCCTGGGCCGCATACACAGTCCTGGGCTCCTGTCTCGCATGTTACTGCTAAACCCGAGGCTACTCGGAAATAGAATGCATTGTTCACTTCTGTTGAGCATCTCCTCCTCCTTTAACCACCCCCCATCACACACACACACACACACACACACACACACACATACTCACACTCTCTCACACTCTCCCTCTTTTTGTGCACAGCGATCTAGCTGGGAGGAATTGGTCATGTTGCAATGATGCAACTCGTAAATGACACAACATAGGCGGCTGGGCACTTTTGTCAGCTGCTTGGCAGATTCCCGCTGACAAGGGCGGAGACTAAGAGCAGCTTTGAGGATGACTCATTTCCATCAGTCAAACAGGGGCAGAGAGAGGGAGAGAGAGAGAGAGAGATGGAGTGAGGGAGAGTGAGATTTAAAAACACAGAATTTATCTACTCAATTTGTACCAGTTGGCAGTGAGTGCTTATTTCAGCCACTTGACCTCTGCCCTTTACATTAAAAGACAGACAGATCAACAATGTCATATACTGTACATCATCATCTTTCTTAGCGTACGCCCTTTTGTTCTACAATTATTTCTTTTTTTTAAAGTGGCACATGGAAACAAAATTCAATATTTGTCACAATGGTCTCCAACAAGCTTTGCAATTATGTTTTTTTTTTTTTTTTTAAAACTGCCACTTGGCAAATGACATCTATTGTGTGTTTCATGTGAGTAAATCATGCTGACATTTGGGGCAGGCAGGCTTGCTCTTGCCTGTTCGTCCAGTGCGAGTCTGTGATCTTTGGCTGGCAGCCAGCCGGATTGCACAGTTTGTTTTTCCATGAATAGGGCGATGCGTGTTACGTGTTACGCGGCGCGGCGCGGCGAGTCTCGCGCTAAACCGAGCTGAGCTGAATGACTGCTGCTGCTGCTGCTACGTGACTAAATACTCACTTCCTCATTCGGGGAAGACACAATCGCAACTGCCTATAACAACAAATCCCCAAGCTATGCAGCTTCTTGTCGCAGGCTCGACCTTGTGTTGCCTAACCCATTTGGAGTCACTGGCTGTACAAGGGTACTTTTTTTTTGGGTGGCAACTTTCTCTCACTCACACACTGCCATAATGTGACCCAGTCATCACTGCAAGTCCAAAATTACCCGTCAACCGAAATCAGATCACAACATGCACAGACATACAGAGTGAAAGTAAAAATGAACATTAGCAAGTAAGAATGTGGGGGAGGTAGAGAATTTCACTCATAGAGAGAGAAAGAAGTGTGTGTGTGTGTGTGTGTGTGTCAAATATGAGTCAGCCATAACTGCTGCTGTTTTCTCTTGAGATGATTGAGAAATATGCATCACTGCTGATGTAGTCTAGACTTGCCTTTTAGACAAGGGGCTTTCCATGTCATTACAGAAGAGCAGCTGTGTGCGTCGAAAGGGATAGGTTGGGGTGGAGGGTGGGGAGAGCGCGGGGGGAGCCTTAATGGCTGCCAGAGGCTTCCAGCCTGCTGAATCACTGGACACTGGACCGGATGGCTTGCCTGGTTGGCTGGGACAATCATAATGACAGAGTTCCCTGAAGATGAATGCTCAGCTTTGTGCTTCCTTCACTACCAGGAAGACAAACTTGCCTGGCCTTTCGGCTGTAGCAACAGCAGCCAAATCTGATTGCAAGGTTTGAATGAGGAATGTTTATAAAACACAGGTGATGTCTAATCCAAGTTTGTGATTACTAGGCTTTACTACTATTCTAAGCTGTACATTCTAAGCTGTACGTACACAAATATGGCCCTTGGTCATGCAGCATTTGCCCTTCAGTATTTAATAAATGTAAAATAAGATCTCAAGGTACTCTCACTAATACTTATATTTAGTGTGACTTGACAATCCTTCAAATAAAATGCTAATTCTAATAGTCTACAAAAATTTTTGCAGTACCAATCTTCTCATAAAATCCACTGGTCACAGCAATTAAATACGTACTAATTCGGTAGACTAAACAAATATATCCAGGCCAGTGTCTTATCAGGACTCAGAAGACAAGTAGGCTAAAGGGCAAAGAAAATATCACCATGAGTAGACTTTATCTGTCTGATTTTGACTGTTGGTGGCGCTAACGTTCCTCAAACCACTGCACATCTGTTAAGAGAATTGCTGTTGAACACGAATCGAGGTGGGCATAGAATAAAAACCTTTTTGGCATTATAAATGCTTTGTTCCAATTACTCTACAGCACATGCTTTAACAGAAGAAGGTGGCAGCCTACCGCGTGACGTTGCTTTGGCAGCTAAGCGGGAATGTGCTAAATACAGCTTGAGGTGCCATTTACATGCAGACTAAAAGGCGCATGCGCACTGCTGGCTTGAGTTTTCATTATATTGACATTTCGCAAAGAAAGTGTCGGCCGTTTTCTTATTAGTGACGCATACTATTGTCAATGCCCAATATGTTTTTTTTTCCGGTTATACTTGCCATTACTGTATTACTCTTGTGTGCAAAAAAATCACAATCAGCAAAGATACAAATGACACTATTTATTAAAAGCTATTAAATTACACTGTCTGATTTGTTCGACTGTTGGCAATGACTGTCCCCTCAGTGCAGCTCACATTCAGAAAAACGTCACGCGCAATAAAACAGCAAGGTCTGCATTTTTCGAGCGTAAACAGAAACTATAACTCGGAATATACCTCGTCTGTAGGCTGTCATAGGTTATTCTGACATCTGCAGTAAGATTAAGCCATGCAAAAAGCCCTTATTATAGAAAGTGGAACACTTTGGGGTTTTTAATTAGACTATATTCTCAGAGGCTTGCGCACGTTGTGGGCTATCCTTGGCAACGACAGAGCGAAAGGCTGATGGAGCATGCGCCGGCTGAGGTTGTCGAAGAATCAAGTAAATAGAGCTCGAGCTGCAGGCACAAGTTTAGTGTCGGTGGTGACGTCACCGCACATTGAGCTGGCCGAGCGAGTAGTAGTGAGGGAGACAGATAGAGCCGCGCGGTTGTAAAGAACACAGTACCATGAACTTCTGAGAGCAACTTCGTCGTTTTTTCTGGCTTCAGGGCTGGAGGAGCGGTACAGTTATATTGAGAAAATTCTTGTTTTGTCGAAAGGACTAGTAGCCTAACGCATCCGAGAGACGTTTGGAGCAAGGGGTCGTGAGTTAGTTGTTTTTTTTTCCTGTTCTTCTCGCGAAAGCCATGTCCTCCGCGGCAGTTGCTGCCTCGAGAAGGCAGTCGTGTTATTTGTGTGACTTGCCCCGCATGCCGTGGGCTATGATATGGGATTTTACAGAGCCTGTGTGCAGGGGATGTGTCAACTACGAGGGAGCGGACCGAATTGAGTTTGTTATTGAAACTGCTCGACAGCTGAAACGGGTGCACGGTTTTCAGGATGGTAGGTCTCCGGGACCAGGAAAACCGTCGCTGTCTGCAAAGGAAATTCAGGCTCTGAACCACTCGACGGGAGATCCTGGATCCCGACCGCCTCAGCCTTTGGACCGCTATCCTCTCACCTCAGAGAGACCGCCAAGGCTGGGTCCGGAATACCAACCAGGGAGACAGGCTAATGGCATTCCCGTTCCAAACGGATTTCCTAAACCCGACGAACCACCGGAGCTGAATCGCCAGAGCCCCAACCCTCGCAGGACTAGCGCCGTCCTTCCAAGTTTGGTTCCTTTGGTTAACGGGAGCATGCCGCCCGTACACGCGCTCAATGGTCGACCCACTCAGATGGGAATACCGAGCGTGTTGACGGTCCCCGGCCCAGGCGAGCACGGAGGAAAGCGGTCGGAGGATATGAAAGACAAGCACAGACCGGATAGCATGTCCGATATAAGCGACAGCCACAAGCGGGCAGAGGAGTGGATGGGAAAAGGCAAGACGGTGAGAGAAATCATGGCACTCCATACGTTCGATAGCAGGTTCAAAAAAGACCATGCGGCCATGCAACAGAGGGTAATGGGATACGACCCGAGTGCTACATCCTCAAAATCAGGTAGGTTTACGTGCGAAATCAAAACTTACTATTAACATCCATTTTGTTATAATTAGAACGTCAGTGTCATGAAAAAACTCAGTACAATAACCCAGCCCTTGTTACAATAACACTTAACTGTTCTGCAGTAAGGTTTTAGCAAATGCGCACAAAGTTCTGGTATTGAATCTAAAAGTGATTGGCCATTGTAGAAAAAGTGTGTCAACAACAGGTCATGCATAGAGACAAGGAGAGACTAAAATTGATTGTTCTTTTTAGCCATGCCCTGTGTTGCAGAGTTGAGCATGTTGTTAACCCTCTAACCCACCTCCCCTCCCATTCACCCTCCCCCAACAGACAGAGGGAAGCACCCGAGGAGCTTGAAAAGGAAAACCTCCCCGGAGCCTGACGGGGAGGGCGCCGGCGTGGTGGCTGCGAAGATTAACGGCGAAGGCCAGCCATGGCTGCCGTCACCCTCAGAGGTGCTGAAAATGCCTCCAGCCGCTCTGCCGGGCTTTTCGGCAGCCGCTCCACCTTCTACCATCTCCCCGCACTCCCGCACCACCCCACCGGAGGCCGCCACCGCGTCGCAGAACGGCCAGTCTCCGATGCAGGCTCTCATATTGGCTGCAGACAACGCCGGTGCCGGCACCGGCTCCCCGAAAGACGCCAATCTGGTTCACTCCACCACCTCGGGTTCCTCAGCCCGCCGTAACAGCGGCAGCCCCCTGTCACCTACCTCGGCTAACCAGCGGAGGCTGGCGCAGCGGGAGGTGCTGGGAGGCGGGGGCGCTGGCAGCGCTGGGACCCCAGCCACAGCCCACGTGCCAGGCATGGACCCCCAGGCGGGGCACCCCCAGAGCATTCCGGACTCTTCCGTACCAGGCAGCGTCCCCTTGTGCTGCACTCTCTGTCATGAGCGACTGGAGGACACGCATTTTGTGCAGTGCCCTTCTGTGCCCTCGCACAAGTTCTGCTTTCCGTGCTCGCGGGAGAGCATCAAGCAGCAAGGAGCTACCGGGGAGGTGTACTGTCCAAGCGGGGAGAAGTGCCCGCTCGTTGGGTCCAGTGTACCCTGGGCTTTTATGCAAGGCGAAATCGCCACCATCTTGGCAGGGGACGTTAAGGTAAAAAAGGAAAGAGACCCTTGATTACATTTTCCCACTCTTACCCATCTTCTATGGCATTTTTTTTGTTCTGTTTCTTTCTAGACAAAAGTACAACAAACAGAATATTTGCATACAGTTACACACAGCGCATATTACATTGCTGACCACCCAAGCAAGATGTTTTCTGGACATGTACATATGGACTCAAGGGAAGTGAACACTTCATAAACATGGCTGTAAATGTTTTTTGATTTTTTTCCCTTTTTTAATACATTGTGTTTCTATATTTTTGAGGATAAAGGTATGTACGCAGTATAACAAACTGTCCGCTTACTATCTTTCCGTTGTTAAAGCCAACTATCGGTGTACTTTCTAGATCTGGTGGAAGTCTTTGGTCGAACATAGAATGTGACTAATATTCTACAAGCACTTGGCATAAAACTGAAATGCTTCTAGCTGTACATGTATGCACTTGTTTTAAAATTGCCAAATACAGTTTCTGACCTTGTAATAACAACATCGATGTCTGTGGTTTGCTTATTGTGCATAATCAGTGAAGCCATGACTCGCTGAGGTATTTATTATGAATCACGGCTGTGATGCAACAGTTAACAAGGACAAATATGAACCTACGGTCAGGATCGAGGATCTGTGCGACATGACCTAGGAGGGGTAGTGTCCTAATTGTCCTAATGTCTTCAACATAAATATTTTTATTTAACATTTATATAAATAGTTCGAAATATAAACAATTTGGCACTTGTGAAGGAATGTTAAAGTCTTGCGTCTGGTGGCCTATTTAAAATGTTAATGAATTAACCTCACAAGTCATCAAAACAATGGGAGGGTTATGCATTATTTGCGTTATGCATATCCGTAGTTAACGAGTCAAATGTGAGTTTAGGAATGGATTTAAAAAGCAATACACAGAGGTAATTCTTATTTTTCAGTACACATAATTGAAATATGCCCCCCTCAAGAGTTTTGGCCTAGTTCGCTATTCCCATGAAGGTCTGGTTACGTGGCGCACGAAAACAAGCAGCTGAATTAATGACTGATTCAGTTTCACTTTGTAGGAAGTATCGCCCACGATAGAAGCAATGTTCTCTTATTAACTAGATTAGAAAATGTCGTTACCACTTTATGTTGCAATGCAAAATAATAAATTGTAGTGGTAAATAATAAAATAAAAAGTAGTAGTGGCAAATAATACTAGCACAGCAATTACAACGTACCAAGGTAAGCAATTACATAAAGACATTTTATATAGTGCAGTACAAATTGAGTTATATGTAAGTGTGCCAATTATGCCTATTTCAGTGCGAGCTGGCAGTTTTGTTACAAGCGTATGACTTTGCAGTCAAGGAGCCAAACAGCCTATCCATCGCAGTTACTATCAAGCCTTTTGCCACGTCTCCTCGTGTGTCAACTTTCTGTGCTATGTTCCCCTTTGACTACATTCGTCTGGACAAACAGTACTAGCGCATTGTCACGTGTGCGCCTCGGTGGAATTCCTGAGTCACTACCCCTCCCCCCGCTCTGCTCCCCGCGAGTCCCTGACATAGGAGGCCCCCTCCAGCAAAGGAAGAGAGGGAGACCAAATAACACGCCTTCTACTGTTCAAGGTTGAACGCTCACAGCCTCCGAGCAATGAATGGAGGACACTGTTCTCCTCCCAAGATTCACATGCGGCCGCCATTGAGAGCCGAGCCGAAAAACTTAACCCTTCACTGGCTACTGGATGCCGTAAAAAAATCTCTGACAGGACCCTATTTCCCTGCGCCAGCAATAGCAATATCGAATAGCCTACTACACTCTGAAAAAAATAATCTAAATAAAGCCTATTGTAATTGACATAATTCGCGCTTTGTTTGACAGCATTACTGTTACAATCTTTGTAATTAGGCTACGTCTTCGCCCAGTAGCCTAGTTGACTGTAGGACAGTACATCAACGGCAAACCGGGCTTTATTTCGAAGCCGTGCGGAGATTCGAGCTACCAGCTACCAGCTACTGGCATCTAACTTTACTTCACCAGAGGCTTCTTGTTACATGTGTGTACTGGCTCATCTGCTACACTGGCGCGTTTGCCTTGAATTCCAGCCGGGCCAGCTTAACTCTTTTCATCTGTCACCGAAACTCAATACCCTGGGTGGAGAGAGGGAGTGGGGAGGCGCGGAATGAGGTTGCCAGGCAGACAGTCGGCAGAGATTAGAAGCCCAGCTCGTGCTCAAGTTACATGCCGACGTCAGGAAGAGCCTCGTTTTCTTTTCACACACGAATATGGCCCACATTTACAGACTATTCCAGTCATTTTTTTCTGCGGCTTCGAGTAACATATGGATTTCTGAATAGGACGATAAGCCTAACTCAACACCAACTGTTAGACAACCCACATTAGGGCCTGACAAGTGACCTCACAAAACTCCCCAAGCTTAATGTATGCTGTTCTCATCTTTGACCTTTGACCTTTGCTATTGAGACGAAAAAACAGTCACTTTCAACATTCACCTGCACTTGCCTCTGCACAAAGATGTTTACCTATTGGCAAGGTTGATCCCTCTCACACCTCTGTCTGTGCAGAAGTTTAGTTAGTGTCAAACCTGGGGATAGGGTGTGTGTGTGTGTGTGTGTGGGGTGGGGGTTAAATTTCCAAATTGACTTATGCAGTCTGTTGGAACCAACACATCCACATGTGCAAAGGGTTTCCGATGTGTAATAAACATCAATGTCGTTTTTAACCTTTTATTATCCCTCTGTTGTGTGTGTGTGTGTGTGTGTGTGTGAAGGGGGGGAGGTGGTGTTGGCCAAAGACAGATAGCAGGCTCAATTTCCTACTAATACTGCAAACTGCTTTACTCGCATTTCCCGTTGTCGTAAAGCTGAATGCACAAAGGGAAAAGCACGAGTGGCTTAATCACTTCATGTTGTGGTGAAACTTCAGGGTGGTCTTGATTGCACTGCACAATGTGTGTGTATGTGTGTGTGAGTGAGAGAGGAGAAGGGAGGGAGTTTGCAACTCCATGTGCGTGTGTATGTTTATGTATGTGCTTCTCTGAAAAAGACAGTTTGCATCTGAGTGTGTGTGTGTGTGGTGTGTGTGTGTGTGTGTTTACAATTATGCATATGTGCTTGCAGAACGCTCCAGTCTTCCCAGATGGCTGTGCGGATTGCAGGCATAGTGAGCAGTGCCCCAACAAAAGGTCACCAGTCAGAGGCCCATTTTTACCGCCCACACACACACACACACACACACACACACACACACACACATACTAACACTGGCATGCCGCAGGCTAGGGCTACCAGCTTGTTCAGACATGGAATAGGATAAAAGAGGGACGTGTGTGTGGGTGTATGTGGGGGGGGGGGGTGGAGATTAGCTGTCACGTCACACACAGACACTTGTCAGGACATGTCTTACCATAGCTAGAGGGATTTTGTGGGGTAACACTGCGGATGGTAACAGGAAGTTTGGAGAGGTGGGGGGAGGGTGCACAAGAATGGGTCAGTCACGTCACGACACAAGCCACGTCACAAGTCAAGGCACAAGCCTACCCAACCTCCATGCTGGAACACACACACACACACACACACACATACATACATAAACACACTTAAACAGCACACACAGAACCCAGAGAAAGGAGAGGAGGAGCACAAACAACAAGAATGTGGGAGGTGGAGAGGCAGAAACAGAAGACAGAAATCGTTTACGTGCTGGTGTTAGTGGTGGCTAGGGGTACTGGTGAGAAGGCCTATATCCTGCAGCTGCTGTCACTATAATTAGACAGAAAACACGCAAAGCCCCAACCCCAACCAACCTGTACTCCACCCCTCCCCACCCTCCTTCCATGGCCATCAATCCCGAGTCCAGCATGACCAAAACAGCACCAAGAAAGGAATGTGCCTGCCTGCCGATGGGGCAGCCAGTCGGCTACAGCCGGGGCCCAGACCTCCCCTCCACTCTGCTCGCCTCCTGGAAGCCTTTATCTGGCCGAGCGCTTGTCTGCGACGCTCCAAATATAGCGATCGCACGCTTGATGAACCCTAGGACGTGTCTGTTTAAGAAAGGGGGAAAGAGAGAGAGAGAGAGAGAGAGAGAGAGAGGAGGTATGATGGTGTCGGGTGGGCAGGTGGTGGGGTTTGGGTGTTGTTGGCTTAGGACTCTGGTTGCCTGGTTACCTGAGTGAGCGAGGGTGAGTCAACAGGAGGCTGAGGTGGACAGGCCACTTCATAAAGGGAAAGCAGGCTCTAGAGAGAGAGAGAGATGTGGTGATAGTTTACCCAACACACTGTCCTTCTTCCCAGGTATGGAATGTTTATATTAAATCCCTTTTTGGTGTTGTATCCACAGACCCCAAAAAAACAAACAATCAATTGTTTTTTTTAATGATTTAATGATTAGTTCACTCTAAATTCTGCTGTTTAGATAATGACCGTTCCTTTTCCATTTGACATGTAAAGGAAACTGGAAACAGCTGTGAGTGTAAGTAGTGATTGCTGATGTTTTCTTAGTAACTTAAGCCAAACCAGTAGGTTCATACAACCTGACTTACAAAGAAATGGGTTTGATGTGTTGGTGAGCTACAACTTTGACAACTGTGTGTGGGATTTTACAGCTAGAAATCACCTGCTCTTTCTTTTGCCTTCAGAAGCCTGGAAGGTCTCGACAGGGACAGCTATGGCCTACTTGTTAGGGCTTTGAAGGTTGCCATTCTGATCCTGTACCAGCAGTCCACTGGTTAGAGTGGAATTCACCTCACTATGTGATCCCCATGTGATCTGTGTACTCACTAATTCATGACTGGGTTAAATGCAAAGACCTAATTTCCCTCATGGCATTAAAAGAGTATATGTCCTATACACGTATAATAGTGATTATTCGTTAATGGTAGCTGCCTGCTTCTCACACAAACCCATCTGCTTAGTATCTTAGCTTCCCATTATCCTCTTCCTGTCCGTAAGAGATTGGGAACCAATCAAAAGCAGGCTTTTACCCCAGCGTGATAGAGTTGGGCTCAACGCGTGTTTTGTTTCAAATTGCGATGCATCCTAATCCTTTTCTTTTCTCTGCCATCATTGGTCTGATTGATTGTAATTATATCCAATGGCTGCAGAGGCATGTTGATCTGTCTCTGTTAATCCTGCCTTATGCAAGCAGGAGCTGACATGAAGTGGACCAGACTGTCATGCATAACAGATCAGTGTGTGTGTGTGTGTGTGTGTGAGAGAACCAGGCTACAATCGTCCCATCATGAATGAATAATGATAATCCTTATCTTCCCTTATCAATACACTGTGTCAGATTTTGTAAATTGTATTATCTATATGATGTGTTTGTGAGAGAGATACAATGTAGATAATATTACAGTATATATCATATTATCATGTGTATATATAGATATACATCATAATATCACTTAGACAGACTGATTAAAATAAAGAAGTGAGAGGTATACGCAAAGCACAGGAGTCTGAAGCCATCTCAGAATTTTTGGATCTACCTCACACATTATTCATGCCAGTTGGCAGTGAACCCCATCAAAAAATACATAAATAAATACGTAAATAAAGAGAATATCAAATGACGTGCTTCTGCCCTAGAATTAATCACCTGGAGCATAATTAATCACAAACAGGCGTTATGGGCCAGCTGACTTTACTTCATGATGGATGAGGCAAGTTCATCTCAGGCACTCACAAATTCATCCATCCAATTTTCATCCACCTTAGCCCTTAGCATCACCTTATCTGATTATGGTTCAATACAATTCATTGCATTGCCATGCATTTCATCACTTTGTATATGTGTGTTTGTGTGTGTGCGCGTGTGCTTTATTTTCCCTTGATATAGTAATTTTCTATTTTAACTGTCTAACGAGGAGCTTTATTGTTCAACTCTCTTTGCACTTCCTGAATCGGAAGTGGCACCAACAACACATAGGACAAAAAAGAAAAAAAAGAAAATGAGACAATTCTGCTGTGTGAAGTTTTGTCCAAGACCCCCAAGACTTCAACTGTCGTCATGCCAACAAACCTCAGACATACACACACACACATACACATACACACACATAAGGCACATACACACACACTCACAAACACACACACACACACACACACACAGTCACATACACACATACACACACACACACACTTCCCTCTCCCGCAGCCACTTTGAAATCGGCATCCCGTTGCAGGAGGAAGCCAGCTCCCAGAGCCGCGGCTCTTTAAAGTAGATACCTCACATCCTTCCCGTCAGAGCATCCGCACCACTGCCTCTGAAGACCACTTCACACACACACACTCACACTCACACACACACACACAAGCACAGAAACTCTTTCTTTCCTTCTCTCTTTCTTTCTTTTCTTTCTCTCTGTCTCTCTCTCTGCCTTTTTCTTTCTCTTTGTCCATCTCTCAGTATCACTATGGTTCAAGTGACATGATAGCATTCTCAATATTTTATGTATGGATAGAGTTATGGATAATACAATATATTTTACAATTAAATATATATATCTTCTTCTCTTCCTTATTTTCAGCACATTCAGAATGGCCGGTAACCGAACACCGGCTACTCAAAAAAAGGCCCCAACCGAAAAATGTATACATACAATGCTGATTAATGACAGAAAGACAGTAAACGTGTTTGAAATGTCCCTCTTAGCTTGTAGAAATAGAAAAAAAGTTCAAATGCAGCTTCTGACATAAATCACAGCTTCTGAGAGAAATTACCCCACAACATGAAATTATACACTCACTAAACACACACACACACACACACAAACAAAACCTCAGAGGCTACCTAATAGCTGCACTTTGCCCACTAGCTTGAGCAGCCTTTGGATGACCCTGACTCCCCTTGTTTCCATGATATGGGTGATACAGAGGTTGCAGAGATTGTTGGTTTAAACTCCAAAGTCTTTTTTTGTTTTCTAGAGAAGTCTGCAACATGGTTTAGATTAGTCCTGTGAATGTGTGACGCCATCGGCGAGGGAATCAATGCAAGAATTTGTAAACAAGAATAGCCCTCGGCATAAACATTTGCTAGCAAGATGCCCTGGGTCTATGTATCTGTATATATTTACAGTCTGTGTGTGAGTGTGTGTTTGTGTGTATGTGTATGCGTGTGTGTATGTGGGGCTGTGTTTGCTAATGTTTACGTGTGTGTGTGAGTGTGTGTGTGTGAAAGTTCCCTCTCCTTTCTTCTCCTGTGTGGTGTGGATGTCAAGCGTGGATGTCTGGCCATGTGCGTGATGCAACGCTGGGTAAACATTCTGAC
>JAGFZM010000420.1:239719-259339 GCA_017657215.1 Limnothrissa miodon | reverse complement strand
GACGCTGTATTTTAGGCCCAGTAGGCTGTTTATAGCTTTACTATTTAGGGGAGACCGGGGTTGGTTGTCACAATTTTTACTCATGCATGAATTTCTCATCTTCAAAAAATCTCTGAGCAGTAATTCCTACATGAAATGAAAACTTGAAGTCTTGGCTTTAAATGTGTATATCTTTTACCTTTAGAACATATTGTAACAGGAAGAATTTAACAGTCAAAGACACTCTGACACAATGTGACAACCAGCCCCATCACAGGAGCTTTGACACAACCATCCCCAACTGACTTCTTGACAAACACATTAAGCTAGCTGCCATATGGCTTTTCATTGAAAGATAAAAGATGACTAAAAATAAAGCTGCTACTTCTGTCTTTTTGATGAGGGTTTTGTTTTTGAATGACTAATAACCTACAAGCTCCTAATACAAAAACAACACCAAGATGAAAATTTACTCTGACCCATGAAAATTAAAAATTGTTTCCTCACCTCAATGTTTTGTGTCTGCTCAGCAAAATTGCAACTGCAAATGAGTAAGCTATCAAAGATGAACAGTTTGATATTAAAATTGTACCTCAGTGTCATGTAGTTTGTCTGTAATAAGCAATGACAACCAACCCGTGAGACAACCAGCCCCGGTCTCCCCTACATAAAAATGGTGGAGTAATAATCACGTTACAGTATGGGTAAACAAAATGTTGCTTGTCAATCTCTCCAGGTTTAAAATCAGAGTCTTTGTCTAAAGTTTACTGCTGTTTCGTATGTGAATGAAACGTTGTGAGAACTGAGCAGCAAAGTTCCTGAACCAGTCAGAGCGAAGTGGTTTGAGCAGTGGCAACTGATTGAGTGATGCGCGCACATCAAGTGAATCTCAAATGCTTCGCGAGAGCCAGCGGTGGAGTCGGACAGAGGCTCTCCAATTCGTTTGCAGCGCATCAACGGGGAAGGCGATAAGGGCTGCATTTAGATATTTATTTGGAAATGACACGGATCTCAGACGAATTAGCTGGACACGTTATGCTCGATCGTCTAATATAGGCTAATATCAAGTTTACAAGTTAGTGTTAATGTTCTTGTGCTCTTGCCATTTTTGAGACACTATAGCCTTTCGGGAGATTCTGTAAATGAAACCTATGGCGCATGAATTGAAAATACATTTATGAATGGGCGACGAACAAGCATTTGGACTGCTTGGGATGTTGTTCGATATTTTAATATTTTATCTGGATTGAAAATGCTTCAGAACATCACTTCTAGGCATCAGCTTTTTTCAAGTACCTACTCAGTGACCGTTGCGCACAGTTTATTCTGTTTTCGTTCGTTTAAATTTGTCCAACATTCCCAATATATATGTAAGACGTTTATCCTAAACAAGTTTACAGGGATTCGGATAAAACGGAATTGTGTCTTGTAATGGGATGCGAAAGGTGCAGACACAGTTTTTATCTGATTTTTCTTTAGAAACTTGTGTTCTTGGGCTTCATCAGACAGATGCGTATGGCACATGAAAAATTTTGCATCTTCTTTAGCACTGCGTATCTGTACGGAACAACAGCAATGACCGGACCGATCGGCGTTTGAGTCTGAGAATCAAATGCTGCATGCATTCTCTAGAAAGAAAGCTGCCCTCTGGATGCAAGTGGTACGGAGGAGTGAGCTACTTGCAAGTGTCCCATGGATCGCTAGATGAAGTGAGGATGGTAGAGGGAACCGACCCACCTTTGAGGAACACTTCCTCCCGAGATGTGGGCAAAGGGGAGATCCATTTCCCCTGGGTCGCCACCACGCTTGCCAGTGTACTAATCACTACCATCGTTGTGGACATCCTTGGCAACCTGTTGGTCATTATCTCTGTGTTTAGAAACAGGAAACTCAGGAAAGCAGGTATGGTTCTCTACTTGAACAAATTTTAAGTAAAAAGTTATGACTTTGACTTTAACTTTAATCGATCTCTCGGATCTGCGGAGTGCATCCAGAACAAATCAGATGATGATTTGAAGCATCCAGAAGTTGAGTGAGGAGGCTGTTATAGTTGGCGGATACAGTGTAGACGCGTTTCACAGGTTTACAATGTGCCCATTTACACGAATAAAATGTTTCCGAGAGCACGGTAGCATTTCCTAAAAACTAAACTAAAAACGCAAGGGAAAGAGCTGAAAACAATACCACTTCAAGTTTCTGGACGATGAACCATAATTGGCTTTCCTTTGGGATTTAAGTCACGTCGTAAGTTCATCAGCGTCGCCACTTTTGGGGGCATCATTTTTTTGTAATTCTTCTTAGTTAGGAGGAAGTAAAATCTTCGTCACCAATATACATTGTATATAAAGTAGGCAAACAAATTTGAAACATTTAACTTATGTAAGGTGATCACAGCCATCTCTGCATAAAATTTGCAGGTATAGGTAGAGAATGTGGGAAGAAGACAATATATTGGCCTACATCTGCAATTTATATAATGTTGCCTACATCTGCAATTTATATAATGTTAGTAGCAGCATTTGTAAGCGCATGTAAAGTGTTCTAAGTCTCGTGTAATTCTGTAAGAACTTGAAAGTAGTCTCATCTTCTGTCGAGATGTTGAGCCAGTATCTGCAATTACAATGACTTTGCGTCCTCCAAACTTTCTTCTATCAGACAAGAGAGCTGTTTAAGCATGCTGGTGCCATAGTACCTTATGTGGAGGTGACACTGCTTAGTATCTCCTGACCCCTGAAGCATGCAGCTGGGTGTCCTGGCTATGTCATGATGACTCGTCTCAGTCAGTCTGTGTGTCTGTCTTGTCTAATTGGCAGACGCTGTTTGCACCTGGGTGTCCATTGCCGATAAGCGGACATAGTAAATGTATTGTACATGGAGGTAGCTTAAAGCATGGAATAGCCGAAACAAAAATGTCACACACAAATACTGATGTATATATAATGTACATCATTATTTCCTTTTCTGAAGTAGGAAATGGGTGAGCTGAGTCTGACATGAGCTGGCATCACAGATCTAATGTGGTTGTAGCATGATGCAGTTTTGTCCATTGTAGTTCATGTCTTACTGTATTATCAACCCGTTGGTGCCTCTACACATCGTGCTAGCTCAGTCACACTGAATATCTTGAAAGGAACAATGCTGTATAAAACCAGTTGATTGTTATTGATACTAAGGTACATTTTTATTTTTATTTAAAAAATCACATTTCGAAAAAGAGATGCAAATGCCCTACTTTGATATTTGTCTTGGTAGCCTTTTTCTGTTATGGTAAAAATACAAGGTAAAACTTTATTTCAAGGGTGACACAAGCCTGTTATGAACATGACATCACACAATATCATCAACACGGTAACACTTTACTTGACGGGTGCGTTCATAACACATTCATAGCAGGTGTCATAATCTGCACATGAAACATTCATAACATTTCATACCAAACCTTTCATGAATGTGGAAGACTGAACAATGACAACTTGTCAAAATAAAAGTCCAACAATGCAAAGCAGCATTGCCTTTTTTGTTCGAAACCTCTTACCTGGTCACATCACATGAGTCAATGTGCTAGTGCAGTGCCAAAAAGACATAACTGTTTTTTTGTTTGTTTGTTTTTTGTAATGTAACCTTTGTAACCCTCATCTTTTGCTAATGTTCAACCGTTCCAGGTTACACAAATGTGGGTCAGCTAAATAGACAATTTATCTCACAGTGAAAATTCTGTTATTGTGAATACTTCACAACCCATATAG
This sequence comes from Limnothrissa miodon, assembly GCA_017657215.1. NCBI lineage: Eukaryota > Metazoa > Chordata > Actinopteri > Clupeiformes > Clupeidae > Limnothrissa > Limnothrissa miodon. Next base: position 255,614 of record JAGFZM010000420.1, on the reverse strand, counting down.
TAAAGTGACAATTAATGTAGACCTCATACTTCACAACCCGTATAGTAAAGTGACAATTAATGTAGACTTCATAAGACATTCGCGACATATATATCTTCTGGAGATAGAAAAAAAAAATTATTTGCTTGACCATGTTCTGTCTTGTTGGCAATGGACTAGCGCATTGACTCATGTGATGTGACCAGAGGTTTGGAACAAAAACAGCTATGCTGGTTTGCGATTGTTGGACTTTTATTTTGACAAGTTGTCATTGTTCAGTCTTCCACATTCATGAAAAGGTTTGGTATATATGTCTCATGAAACAGTTATGAATGCTTCATGTGCAGTTCATGACAGCTGCTATGAATGCGTTATGAATGCACCCGTCAAGTAAAGTGTTACCATTAACGCTTAATTCCTGTTTGTTTCATCGTCCTTAAGTATTCATTCAGGTTTTTGAAATGCAGATTTTGGGGTGCAGACATTGCAAAAAACTAATGACACTTAACAGTATAAGCCTAATAAACTTGAAGTACTGGTAAGTGTCATTACAGTTGGATACCTGTCATGTTATGTTGATATTAGGCTCATGCCACTCTTATGTTGACCCCTTAACATATTAACTGAAGCTGGATTTGAATCCACGACTCCCCCCCCCCCCCCCCCCCCCGAATCTGAAGATATATAATGTAGAAATGTAAAAGAAAATTACGTCCAAGAGGAATTGTATCCCATTTAAAGCTATTCATTCTGAGTAACCCTCGTTGATGACAGACATTTTATTTGTGCAAAACAGAATGGACTGCAGGTTTGCAACTAATTGTTTTCTTTTATTCCACTGCAGCTTTACTCATCATCTTGCTCAGGGAGATGCACCAGACTTTATTGGTGTTCTATTCATTGCATTGGGCACCTCACATCTATTAATCTGTAAAACTACACACACACACACACACACACACACACACACACACACAGCCACACATACACACACACGTATCTCTTTCTCTTTCGCGCTCTCTCACTCAAATTTAAATTTTAAATTCAAATGCATTACTGGTATGCTAAATAAGACATTCATATTGCCTAAGCAAAGAGGGCACATGAAACACTAGAATAAAATATGTAAAGATATACTTACAGTATATCACAATAGAACATCTTTCTCTCTCTCTCTCTCTCTCTCTCTCTCTCTCTCTCTCTCTCTCTCTCACACACACACACACACACACACACTGCAAATGACCTTTCAGTCAAGAAAATGAATCTATCAATACCCGAGCCCTTAATGTCGAAAACATTGCAGAGTCTTGGGATGATTCATGACTGAGGCATGCAGTGGAGCATGGAGAGTGCAGAGCAGTGTGCAGCACCAAACAGTCAATCAGTCGGAACAGAAGACAACCCAACCCAACACACCCAGATAGAGAGACAGAGAGAGAGGGAGAGTCTTGAGCAGAATGGGATTAGAACTTTAATCATCACTTGGCCATCTATAAGTGCAGGGAAAGAGAGAGAGAGAGAGAGAGAGCTGACGGGGCAACTCAAGTCAACCATGGAGGAACTCTTCTGCCCCCGCTCTACTGATTGGTCCTGTTGAGACCGCAGCAGAAAGCGGTGCTCCAAAACTACTGACCAGCAGTCAAACATCAAACCTAAAATGTATGTAAAAGTTTTAGCACGTTTTAGACGAAGTAGTAAATTTCAGTGCAGTGTTGGTGTAGTATAAGACATTGGCAGACAAAGACTGAGAGGAACAACCTTCATGCTAGAGTGCACAGTACCTTACTTTTTTACCGTTGGAAGATATTTCATTCCTGTCATTGGCATTTGGCTTAATTCTGTGTGCTTTTTCAATGGACAGACCTCATGTGTTTGGGAGCATAAATACTTTTCTGTGAACTATACCTTCATGTTTTAAAAGAGCAAAACAGCAGCAGCTTGTGAATACAGTCTAGTTTCATTATTAGAGAGAAACAGAAATTTTAAAGAAGATTTTGTGTAGTATCTACAGAGACAATACAGTAGACACCATCATAACCCCTTTCTGTAATGGCTGATTTTTCAACATCATTATTTCATGGGATTAGTTTGAAATTGAAACTGCATACAAGGCAAGGCAAGGAGGCAAGTTTATTTATATAGCGCATTTCATACACAAAGTAGGCAGTTCAGTGTGCTTTACAAAGATAAAAATAAAGTATAAATAATAGTGGATAGTGGATAAAATAAAGTAAGGAAACAAACAAATAAGATTATAGTACAGAGTAAAAAGTGAAAAAGAATAAAAAGTTAATAAAGGACAGAAAATAAAAATTATTTTAGAATAAGGATTTTCCCAAATTCACAAATCTGTAACCTACAAATTTGATCCTATACATCCTGCAAACAGAAGCACTCCTGCATTACAATAGTAGCTATTATGTTTAGAAATAAATGATCCAAGTCAAACACCTCAACTGACAGTAGAACCCCTGGATATTCCCGAAAATAGTTCCCTTGTGTGCACTGCACTGTTCATTTAGACAAAGCAGCCAGGTAGTCATGGGAAGGTGTGGGTTTACCTTCCAGACTTTATGGTCCTCTCTATTAAGAGGTCCGGAGTTCTAGACTCCAGTGACATTTTCAGACACTTTAGCTGTGCTATCTGTAAAATTGTGCTACAAGGAACAAATAGCACTAACCCCACAGGTGCTATGTCAGGCAATGTGTTGAGGGACCACACAAACCACAAATATAAATAGTAGCCACCTACGAGTGCTCTGATAACTAGAATGTAGGATCATGCCTTAATCTGAATAAATGAATCATTAAGAGAAAGCATTGGAGATACAGTTCACCTGATAAACTGATATGGAGGAGAATCTGTGAAGACATGTCAGTAGCTAATGGTTCTTTAAATCTCATTGAATTGTTGAATAAAATCTGACGTGATATTCCACAATGTTCATAGGTTTAAATGAGTTACCTTGTGGTTGTGTCAATAGAAAGGTGTCCTACAAATAGTGTCGTGAGCTTGTCTTTTTAAAAGCCTTTGTCTTTTACCCTTGCACATATTCTCCTTCCAGTGCATATCTCTTGTAGATCTGTCACAATTCAACGCTTTCCATTAGCTATTAGTGCAACTTCAATCCTGCTAAAGGGACAGGGACGTTTTCTTGACAGCTCTTTTTTATTTCTTTCAATACATACTATACAGTAAGCATGTATTGTGCATGCAGTAAATTATGGCTTGCTTTGTCTAAAACAAGCGGTCTCTCTCCAATAAACATATCCCAACTATTAAAGCATTAAAGCACAACAAAATATTTTTCATCACATTGTAGCTGTGCGGCTTGGGTGCTTTAATTATAAGACGAACAGTATGTGTCCTTAATGGAAGCACTAAGTCTTGAGGAGTGCCCAACTCAACCAGATGGAGCGTCTTGTTGGAGGCGACAGTGGAGATGCTATTGTGCTGACTCAGAATCAGGGCAAACCAAGGCAGTGCTACTATTGCATTCAGTCCTGATGACAAAAACTGCTAATCTTGACAGCAGATGGAAGAGTGAAGTGACACCTGTTGTGGGAACTATAAGGAATATATTATCTGTCAAACATGCTTTATTTCAAAGTTGGGATTTTGATGCTCACTAATGAAAATACAGCAGTCAGGTTTAACGAAGCAGTCGCTCTCTCTCTCTCTCTCTCTCTCTCTCTCTCTCTCTCTCTCTCACACACACACACACACACACACAAAGACACTGGTATAATTTATGGTATGGAATGGATGCTCTCTTGGTATGGAATGGATTTCCTCTTATATAAGCTGCAGGTGCATTTTAAATTGTGCTTTTGTCTCCAACATTAGCCTCACATTACGTAAATGCCCCTCAAAAGAATGCTTGTGATTTCAATGACTGAAATGTTGGTTAAAGAATGCCCTGCGCTAATTACTCCTGCACAGTAGTACTCCTGCACACTCAAGCACATACGCTGTTTCTTTGGTTCCCTGAAATCGCCAGTGAATAATTAAATTCAGTGAATACCTTTTAGCCAATTGCAGACCATCCTGATTCTCATAGTCAGATTTTAAACAATAATCCCTACACATAAAAAGATTTCATTTGAAGTAGGCTTGCTGTGGCGAGAGATGGATAATCACAAGGCACAATATGTTTTTCTTGATAAACACTTTTCTGTACTTTTAGGGGATGATATGATAGTACATGTCCCTTTTTACACAAAATGTTATTCAGTGGAATAATAAGTGTTTTTAATTAACCATTTTTTTTTATTTTGCAGATTTACTGTGGGAGGTTGTTGTGTCTGACAGACTGCATGTAATCTGGGGGGAGGGAGGGGGGCAATAAGGTACATTCTGCCAACTTAAGCATCTTTTGCTCAACTTGGCTTTGAGTTAACTAATGAAATAACCCCTAGGACTCACAGCAATGACTTGCAGCCATAACATCATAAGAAATGGCTTCCAGGTAGGCCTAGTTTGTTTGACCCCAGTCTGGAAGCGTCTGGAAGACAACTGGGCATCTTCTTTCGCTGGCAGGATGAAAGCATTGAGAACTGTGACTCTGAGTTAAACCTTATCTCCCAGTTGGATGAAGGAAAGGCTCCACTTGTTATCTACATTGGCAATAGGCTAGCCTATCTGTAGCCTTTAGCCCCCTTTGGACGGGACTGATAGCCTAGCGGTGATGTTCTCTGTGCACATGTGCCAGTGTCACACAGGGGGAAGCTGAGGTCTCACTCACTGTATACTCCACATTGCTAAGGTTCATGCAGTTGGATAGGGAGGCTTGTTACGTCATTTCTGATGAACTACAGACTCCCAAATGGAACTGTTTAAATAAACTGCACAATATCACATATATCGAGCGCATAAATCCATTTGCAATGAATTTATAGAAATATATTTATAGATTTTCAGTCAACATTATTATCAGTCCAGCTCTAAATGTATTATTTTGCTTTGTGTTTTTTTTTTTTTTTTTGATTGATTGTAGTTTGATAGAGAACACAAAACATACAAACAAACAAACAAATGTTCTTTTCTCTGAACTCTTTATATGCATGAGAAGATCATAAGGTGATGCTTGATGCTTGCTAGTGCAGAAGAGTCAGCAAACCTTAACTAGCTTAACTAGCTTTAGCTTCATCAGGACTCAGAGTAGCTTTCCACCACATTATTTGTTCAGTTCTATACTGTATAATCTATACATTTATACATTCTATGTTATCAATAATCTATATCATTAGATAAACCCAGGTACATACAGGTTACTCACACAGGTACATACAGGTTACTCACACACTAAAAAGCCAAGGGCTATACCCTAAGACACTAGGGAACTATTGTGAAATCTAGTATTGATGAAAATAAACAGATTGAAAGCATAACAGAAATTAGATCTTGCTGTCTGAATCCTTGGGACTCAGGATGTAACGAAGCAACAGTGTCTGGCTGGTCTGATCACACTTGATTTGATTGCTGCTGCCCGCTGTTGAGGCTCCTTCATATTATTGATTTGTGGTGCTCTCTGCGTGTGTGCTTCTCGGCAGGAAATGCCTTTGTGGTGAGCCTGGCAATAGCGGACCTGCTGGTGGCCGTGTACCCCTACCCTCTGGTGCTGACGGCCATCTTCCACGACGGCTGGATAGCAGGCAGCATCCACTGCCAGATCAGCGGCTTCTTGATGGGCCTGAGCGTCATCGGCTCCATCTTCAACATCACAGGCATCGCCATCAACCGCTACTGCTACATCTGCCACAGCCTCAAGTACGACAAGCTGTTCTCCAACAAGAACACAGTGTGCTATGTGCTGCTGGTCTGGGTGCTGACCACGCTGGCCATCGTGCCCAACTGGTTTGTGGAGTCGCTGCAGTACGACCCGCGCGTCTACTCGTGCACCTTCGCTCAGTCGGTCAGCTCGCTCTACACCGTCACAGTGGTGGTGGTGCACTTCATCCTGCCCATAGCCATTGTCACCTACTGCTACCTGCGCATCTGGATCCTGGTCATCCAGGTGCGACACCGCGTCAAGCCCGACAGCCGGGCCAAGATCAAGCCGCACGACCTGCGTAACTTCCTCACCATGTTCGTGGTGTTTGTGCTGTTCGCCGTGTGCTGGGCGCCGCTCAACCTCATCGGCCTGGCCGTGGCCATCAAGCCCAGCCTGGCACTGGACATCCCCGAGTGGCTCTTTACGGCCAGCTACTTCATGGCCTACTTCAACAGCTGTCTAAACGCCGTCATCTATGGCGTGCTCAACCACAACTTCCGCAAGGAGTACAAAAGGATCATACTGTCTGTTTTTAAGTTCCAGTGTTGAAGTTTTGAAATGAATTTATTTATTATGGTTATTTATATTACTATTCCCTAGGGATATTAAAGAGAGGCCTGCACTATGTGACTGGAGGCAGGTTTGTGTATGCCAGTGTCAGGCTCACTGTGAATGATAAGACACCGAGTTTCACTGTCACTTCTCATTTGTACAGGCTGATAATGCAACTGTCATTGGGGAAGTGCTTTTTGAATTATGAACTTCCCCTAATGGCTAAATGCATTTGATTGTGGAGCTCATACTTGGCTGTACATTTGCACTGAAGGGTCATAAACACAGTGTTTCTGAGAGGAGTTACAGTGTCAATGCATAACAGCTATAAATGCAATTGTATGAGCGTCGGAAAAATAACAGTGAAAAAGAGATTTATTATAGCAGAGTTTACCACATGCCCTCCTATTTGTAAATGAAACTCCACATCTTAAATGTTTGCATGGATGAGTTAGTGGGGGTAGATGCCCCCCTGACTGAATTCACACTGATAAAATAAATGATACACCAGGAGCTTTTATCTTAGCCCCCAAATAGCAGCAACAAGTGCAGCTATTTTTGAGGGAAGCTCAAGGATGGGCCGTCATTGGTGACTTTTCTTAATTAAGCACATTAATTTGAGAGGATTTCTCAAAACAGTTACAAATAAGACATTATTTTTAATGTGGGGCCTTTAGCTACAGCCTTTATGGGAACAGTAACATCATCAAGGAATGCAACTTTTTTTTATTACGTAAACATTAGGTTGTGTAATAGAGGGAATATATGATGGGCAATAGATCAATTCTATTGTATTCTGCTTGATTAGGAAGATATATTGCTTTAATGAGAGTCCCAAATGTTTGAATACATCAAAAGAGATCCATTTTCATTATGTTTCATATCAGGGTTTGGTGGTTTCATTGTAATTCTATTTCTAAGCAGCACCTTTTTGCAGAGAGGGTAGGGGGCATCAGAGGGATTAATAAGGATGCTGCTTATTTGATGTTCCCACTCAGGCACCTACCACTTGTATTAAATGATCCATGAATGTTTTACAAAATTGAAGGCACAAGGAATGTTAAAGTAAACGATTTTTAATGGATATTTTGTTTTTCATTTTTAATTTACTGAAGTTTACCTCAGAAAAGTGTCACAACAGGACCCTACTGGATCTCATTTTAAGAGTTGAATCAAAGAAAGCTGATGTCTTTGTTCTTTCCAGCCTTTTGCACATTGTCATTAACAGGATATGGGGTATTATATTTATGAGAATCATATTTTTATACATCTACAATGGAGGACTAAATTATGGATGTAATACTGTATATGAAACGTGGAAAAAAAGAGTTCATCATCCAACTCACTGAACACTGAAAAAGGACACTGTGCCATTTTAAAATATGCTAATAAAATATAAAGATGAAACTTTTAATTCTGACTCCATTCAAGTTTCCTTTATAAATAACATTAAACTATTAAACTAATTGTAAAACCAGTGGAAGACATTTGAGAGGGATTTAGTGTACAAGTACAGTTATTGTGCTATATGGCTAGACAATGATGAAAGGCCACTGGATAAAAAGTTGAGGAGAAATCGATCTAGAGACACAGAACATAGCCTGGGGTGCTTTATGGATCAGCCCGTGCAACAGTGCGTCAGCCACGGTGGGGATGTCAGGAGCCATTAGAGAGAGCAAACCATGACGTGACACGTCCAGGGGTCGCCTGGCACAGATCATTCGCCAAAGTCTCCCCCTACCCGCCAGGGTGGGTCATGCCTGCGGGTGCCACACAGAGGTAGAACCGCATGTTCCCCCACCAGATGATGAGGTCACATGCAGAGTTCAAACCCTCCCCCCTAAAAATGAAGGTCCCATCGCTTAGCATTGCAAAGCAGAGGACAAGAGGTGCACCTGTCAGAAAGGATAACTCTTACAAGTGGCCTCTGTAGCCTAATGGTTTTATGGTCATAAGAGAAGGAAATACACTTAAGCTTGGAGGAAATGTCCTATTATAATGTCACATTAAATTGAGGATGTAAACATATTTCCAATTGGCAATCTATGCAAAGAGTTCTCTGGCCTACTGAGAGCTGTGAGAGAATATTTAATAACTAACATGGGTAGGAATTAGAGAAAGACGGCAGTTTCCAGTCAGCCATGCTCTGCTGTTCCTTTATGGGATATGTGCAGGAAGTGATTCAGCACGAGGGTTGAGAAAGCTGACGCTAATAGAGGGAACACTTTCAGTATCGCTACGCACGCTCACGGCTCATCACAATGTGTTAATGTGAGTCAACCACACCATAAGTAAGACAATAAAAAGGCATGTTTCTGGACATGCTCCGTAAAACTTCCACCCACACGTAAAAGCCTCGCTGTCAGGGGGCTTAAAAGCATGGGTTATAGCCTGGTCAGAGGGAGAGCCACTCCACTGTTAAGTGCAGCCATGAACTCCAACTGAACTTAGCCCAGCGCTTGTTAACATGTGCCGCCACCAATCACGGTGGCTAGGAGAGGCGGAGATGTGATCAGTCTGCCATGGACGCGTGCCACACGTGATTGAGGTGCGCTACTACGCATCACGGCGCTCCGAGCTTCATCACAGCAGCTTCATCACAGCAGCTTCAGGCTCAGAGGGAATGCTGTGATGTTCTCTCTACACACACACACACTACAGGCAGGAGACACTGTGTGTGTGAGAGAGCTGCTGCTGTTCACTATGCTCTAGTAGGCTTCGGCTGTACTTGTGCTTTTTAGAGGCTCAGCAGAAAACTTTGGCTGATTCTTGCAATTTGCAGCAGACACTAGGAAAGTCCTGCAACTGACCTTTTTCAACTCTCTGATCTAAGCACTGGGAAAGGGAAAGGAAAGGAAAGCACATACAGATTTCATGAATAAAAAGGGCACTTTGTTCTTAGGACATACGTGATCACAGATGTGAAATCTGTCGGAGCTTTTAATTGCACTAGTAGTGGGCACGAAAAGATACACACAACCTAAAACAGAAACTCTCTCACCTTTTCCGATGAAAAAGTCTAATTTAAAACGATAAATTCCAGCAGACATGAAAATGGACAAGAATAAAGAGAACCATTGAAAGAGAAATCATTTGAAGCAATACATGTTTTTCAATACATTTTCTGCTGTGATGACAGACACATTAGACAGACAGACAGACATACCAGTTAAAGCACTAGCAGGGTGCGCGCACTCTTTCAACTTTTGAAGTTTGAAGCGCTCAAAGCAACTTTGTTTGAGAATGATGCCCCATACTGTTCGTGCTGCTGCATCTCCTAGAGACATCATCATGATCCAAAGCAGTGGAAATGCTCTACAGCTCCCTGCAGGCACTTTAGTATGGCAGCCGCGATTAGAGTTGATGCATGTGGCTCATCAAAACAGTGCTGGGAATGATCGATCATCACTGATGGAGATTAGATTAACAGACATGTTTCACATTAATGCAAACACTTGGCTGTTTCTGTTCCTGAATTTCACCTATAAATACTCCACACATGACTATTTCAAAATAGTAGCTCAAAGGTTCGGTGCACATTTGATCACTGTGGTGAAGAGTGCACTGTAACTAAAAAAAGAAATAGTCATGTAAGGGCAATGGTTGCTGTAGTGATGGCACCGTACAATGACAGCCTGTTGCCACTCCTACTTTTGTTTTCACCGGTTTAACTTAGTTTCACCTGTTGTGACTGGTGCGTTTTAGTTTTTTTTCTATGCGACTTATTGAGACGGTAAAACATGAAGGAGCAGTGGTGGTGTGTTTGGATGCATCTTTCAAGCCATGGTGGGCCATATACTATATGCGTGCCCATTCTAGATAGCCTCTCCTGTACGGAACATCACTCCTCCCTTTGACTTCATAGCAGCCAGTGGGTGGTGCTGGACACAAACAGACTAAACCCGCCAGGGTCTGTAGGCTACATGGATCCTGATAACATTATGGAGTAATTGCAATTTACTTTTCTTCTATCTTAATTCTCTCTATATATTTTCTATATACTATTGGTCTATATTGGCTGATATGATCCCAACATTGACAAATCAGAGGCTCTCAAATGTGACCTTTACCGAAGGTGCTTATGAAGGACCAACACAGAACTTAATATATCAAGGAGCTGTATTGTCACGTGCGTGAAGTTATGGATGTAAAAAAAAATAATAGGTAGAATGACTTTAGTCAGTCTATTGTGAATTTAGGGGGTGGAGGATGATATAGGAGAGGGAGTGAAGGGGTGGGGGTCCCATCCTCTTAGGATATCTACTGTATCTACTGTAGGGCTGGGGGCAGTGCAAGGTCTATAAAGTGTTTAAGTGTCTGTAAAAGTTTTTACATAACAATCCATTTCCCTAGTATTGTATCAAAAGACCAAAGATGCTTTGAGACACGTAAGCACTTACAATAAACATTATAACACCTCACGAGTAAAACATCATGTCATCAGTTATAACGCTTAAGAAATACATTGTAAGCCTTTATAGGGGTATTTATAATGGTTTTTAAATACTGGGTTCCCAGAAAGTGTTACAAAATGTGACTCTTTGAGGAGTGTAAAGTTTTGTGAAGCTTTTTCAAATTGGTTAAGGGTTAGATTTTTTTCATGCATCTCATGCATAATTATCTGACTACTATATGGTTTTTGAAATCTTAGTAAGAAAACATGTGCTGGCAGTTGTTCTTTATGCGTTCAATTATCAAAAGAAAATTTAATTTAGTGTATTTTGCAAACAAGCACACACAAATCATCTTTATCTGCCTAGTATTTTTTTTTATTTAACAGCATCAACACAACAGCCAAATTAAGACATTTTTTTCACTGCATCATAGCACCATGTTAACAAAGCTTCACTGAAAAACAATGTACATCTAATCGACGAGAGCAAACTGATAGCAACGACTATTACTAACAGTGAACACATTGGGACATTTACTGTACATTCCCAGTCTGTTTAATTCCCCATCTGATGCATCCATTGTTAAGCTTGTCAGGTTGATTAAATTAATGATCACTCGAGTCACATGAATGAATGTCTATAAGGCAAATGAACAGAGGAATGAGGGGAAACACACTTACCAAGTTAAATAGATGCAGGATTTCTGACACATTTCTGTGGGACAATTCCTCTTAGTTGGATGGTCATAAGCAGCAATGTTCATAACCCCATAGCAGTGTGCTGTATGGTGTCAGGCTGCAGGTCTGTGCCACGTAATGACATTTTGGCAAGCATTATATACAGTGTCATTAAGGCTTTACAAACTTAAGAACAACAACAAGAATAATAAAACATTTAAATAATACTATCACAATCACGTGGCTTAAAAAGATCAATCTGCAAGAACAAATGACACATTTTTTGTATTTAAAAAACAAAACAAAAAACAAACAAACAAAAAAAACTAAAACAGCTGGCAACTTGCCATTGGATCATTAGCGTACAGTTAAAACTGGCTATGATACTATGATATAGACAAGCTGTGGCGGAATCAGAAGGGCTCCGGAAGCGAGGGGTCTGAAGTGCTTTCAAAGCCCCAGACATTTCATTCAGGTATAGGCTTCTTTAAGCTGGCTATGTACACATGTGTATTTATGTGGAAATCAATGCATAACTCACATGAGCATTTAAAACATCAACATATTGACATTATTTTATTTCATTCAGACAATTTTAAACCGGAAATTGAGTTAATTGGATGAACTTGGTATTGATTAAAGCATCTTGCATTTGAATCCGGAGCAACGCAGTTATGGCGACTGAATCTAACAAAACCTATTTTCAGTTAGTAGCTGTGATCTTTACAGGTTAAATGCAAAACTATCTTCATACCAATTGTGTTCTGAATCACTGGCTGAATTTATTTAAAAACATGTGTCCGTTTCATGTGCACACAGCACTATTCACAGCAGAAAAAATGTTAAAAACAAAAGTGTGTTCAAACAACTTTGGTCCGATTGTTGCTTTGATTTGTTTTTTTTTGACAGATGTGGTTTCAGTCTAAAGGTTTTGTCCTGAACAAGTGCAGTGCCTTCACAAACACTGTATATGTGATATCATTTATAAATATTTCAAATGTGTTTTGGTTGTATTTAAAGAGAAAGATTAAAAACCCTACCCACATAGCCTACCTTCATCTGAAGTTTAACCAAAACATCAACTTAAAAAAGTCAGAACAGAACAGACTCTGTCTTTAATTGTGCATTACAAGAGGAATTTAATTTTCACTTTAGCCAGAGACCTGAAAATGCGCTCATCTTGTCGAATTCTACACGCTTGAGTTTTGTCTAATGTTTTCTGTCACACATACTCATTCTGTTTCCTTAGCCCTTTGATCTTTCCCTATCTTTGAAAACCACATTGAGGAGACAAATACTTCCAAGTCTTTTTTTTTTTTTTTTTTTTTTTGGCACACCGTGAGAGAAGCTCTGGCTGGTCTCAGACAAACCTCAGCCCCACAGCTAAGAAAGGTGGTCCGTTAAAATAGCGCTGCTCCCAATCATCAGCTTTCTTCCTCCCCCAAAGGGCCTGAGCTTTCAAATGGGGCTGCCGTCCACAGTGAGGAGAGAGGAGAGTGGACTGGTGACCAGGACACTTATGATGAGTCAGGAGCTGAAGAAACTTTGGGAAGACTGGACTAAAAGTCTCCATCCATTATGTATTCTGAACGTTTAGAGAAGGTATACATAAAGCCTTGTACGGTTCCATTTAAGTTACTGAAAAATGGTTTTAACATGATTATTCAGTTGCAGCCTAGGCCAAAAAAAGGCTAAAAACTGGCCCTGCTTGCTATGAACCTTTTTTTGGTCAAAGCATTTATCCTGTCAAAGTAGGCTATTAGAATGGACCTGAAACAACAAACACCTGTTTTTATAGATCACAACGATTTCACATTGATTTATCCATGACTGTCAACCAGCACAGAAGCATTTCAAACCTTTCTTAGAGTCTTGTTAAAACTGTGGAAAACAAGCGACTAATTGTTCCAAAGAGTTCAATGTCTCACAAGTGCTGGAGTCAAAGCATTTGTTGATTAAATTAAATCTTAATTGAAAACAAGTTGGCTGGGAAGAAAGAAGTGAATAGCTTCTTTCGTTGCATTATTTGTTTGTATTATTATTTAGATACGTCAATAGAACCCCACAGGAATAGTGTTTCTTGTTTAAAATGCTCATGTTGAATTGTCTTTAAATGTTGAATCAGGCCATGAGAATTGACTGGTTGTCTATCAATTGTCACGTGGCCAGAAGTTATCCCGTTCGCCTTAGTGGCCTTGCCTTGTTCTGCCACTGCCTGCAGTATTTGAACGCCATGATGTGAACATAAGCATAAGCCCAGCTAGGTTTATCATAATGCTTTGTGCCACTTGCAGCTTTATCGTACCTATACATTGGTATTTTCAAGTCAGCATTAATACTTCTCGTGTGAATGTGTTTGTACTTGTAGAAGCAGCCTTTGGGTAAAGAGTTAATAAAACTTTTAACTTGTATACAACTGCCTGAAAAAGCTAATAAAGCATGTTTTTTGCCCAAACCACAATAAATAAAGCACAGAAATAAGAAAACGTCACCTCTCTGCTGTCTCTCTACCTTATCCTGATGGGTACACATTACCTTCAGCATTACATACACACCAAAATGGTAGGGACTCTATAGTTCAGAGGTCAATGCAAACCCATCTCAGACGACCATTCAACAGCTAGAATATTTCCCATAAATGTATAAACATTTACATAATTTATACAATGTGACATAATTTACAGTGTGTGAACATTTACTATGTGAGGTCATAATAAAAATAGCCTAATCCTATAGTCTATTCAGAGAGCAAATAGCTTTACATCTTAATATCTCTGACATTCTGATATCATTTTCAAATAAGATAAAGAGCATAAACCACCCGTGGGATAGCAGGGATGACGGCCCATTCAGATTAAAACACAGTAAAACAGTACCAACACGTCAGCACTGACTGTAAAAACAACCGACAAAGCAGTCCACAAAATACAAATGATAATAGCAGACAATCTGTGACTGGAATCAAAATGGTGCAACATCTGAGAAATAAAGATGTCAGTCATCGTGTCGGAAGCCTCCCATCGTCCTTCTCTATTATCCCCTTCCATCTGCCATCACAGTCACATTACCTGGAAGGAAATCTGGTCGTGCCGGGCGGCGTTTCGAGCGATGATCTGCTCGATGGAGATGTAGGTGCCGGCCACGAAGCCCACAAAGCCCACCAGGCTGATGAGGGAGTTCTTGAGTTTCACCCAGTGGGAGAGGCCCTCGTGGTGGAAGGTGATGAGCTGCAGGAGCGGGGGGATGATGAGGGCCAGAGCACTGCTGCTGACCGAGCCCACCAGAGAGATGACCAGGTCCAGCTCTGGGATCAGGATGGCCAGAGCACCTGAAACAGAGGGGGGTGGAGAGGGAGACCGTGGCTGAGTCAAATGGCCTCAGTATTCAGGCGTTGTTGTTCTCCATTTGAAATTGTCTTTGAGAATCTTGAAAGGTGCTTATAAATCAGATCTATTGATATTATTATGATGTCAGGGAGCAAGTAAGAAAGCAAATAAGAAAGGATTATTTATAGATACATTCAGCACAGAAAACAAATTTCACTGAGTGCTTTGCAGTAAATTAAAGGATGACGGAAAAGACCCAGATGGAGAAACAAAGTACTCAGTCAACATACATAAAATGATACACAGTCACGCAAGACTCATTTAAAAATACAGACTACAGTAAGTGTAGCAAGCGAGTGACAAAAGACTGTAACCATTTATAACACAACAACATGGTGACCTAATGGCCAATGGACCCAGTGTTTTAGAGGCCTGGGAGAAGCTGACACTGAATCTACTGTATTTAAAAAATGTACAAATGCAGTTCTTAGCCTGCCAGTAGTGTAGTGCTACAACACACATGGGTTTATGAGGGCTAATTGGGTCTAGCTCTGTGCCACTAAAATTTTGTCAGCTTGGGCACTCCGGTTCAGGATTACCAAGAATCACATAAGGCTGAAGCCTCCCTTTGAGCTAGTAAACTGTGTGGGAACCTGCTGTTTCAACCTGCAGAGAGAAGCTTAGACCTTCCTTCCTGCCACTGGGCTGGAGAGAGGAGGGGTGGTGGTGGGGGGGGGGGGGGGGGGGGGGGTGCAGTTGAGCTGAGAGTGTGTGGGTGTGTGTGAGGATGTGCACTTCAGGTGAGGGCAGTGTGTTGTGATGCCGCAGGGTGGCTTGGTGACACTTGTCCCAATACGCCAGCACTGATATCCCACTGTTCCCCTCTCTTCTGTCGCTGTGTGTCAAGCTCGCTGTGCTGTGCTGTGTTGTGCACTGCAGTGGGGCGAAGAGAAAGCTATTAAATCTTCAAAAAGTCCTGCACCACAGACAGTTGGTCCCAGTGGTGGCAGCATGTCCTTGCCTTATACTGTTAGCACATTCATTTGTCCTTGTTACGTTTCACACAAGTGCGTCAATTAACTTCAAAAGAGCAGAACGGTGGTCGATCTTTTTTTGTCCCAGGTTGCCGAACTCCGGGAGAGCTTGATGGCTCATCGCGTCAAGGACGGCAGGAGCAAAGGCTAAGCTTA